>CAJNIZ010047748.1:156909-214122 GCA_905231905.1 Symbiodinium pilosum | reverse complement strand
TACTACTATTATTACTACTACTACACACTATTGGTTCTGCCTACGGCTATAAGAACGATCGCTCAGGATGTACACTAGTGCAACTGTTGCTGAGTTTCTTCTCCTGTTTCGAATGGCAACGTGTTCATTGCTGCCACTGTGATGTTCGCTGCATGCAGTCTTGCAGCTGGAATGGTCATCCTCTGCAACATGGCAGGAGAAGCAAGATTGGAAAGCTCAATCATCATGCGAAGCTATAGAAAGCCCTGGATAGCAAAGGCAACATCACCAAACACAATGAAGACCTATCAGTCACCCCCTAGCTGAATCAGAGTGATCGGCCTTTGCTGACAAGCTTCGTCCTGATACGTGGGAGAGTCGCGGCTGCCCATTACCTTCTGCACCTGCGGCCAATTGGCTAGGCCTGATCCACACCTTTTGATACGCAATGACGGCTATCGTTGCCAGGACTTCCGCAATGTCGTCTTTGTTGATTCTTGTTGGGGGTATGTTGCTACTCATTAACAAGTTGTTGTCTCAATATCGGAGTTCTTTGGGCTGGTCAATCTGCTTTGGCGTGCCTCTTGCTTGGCCTTGGCCATTGCTTTGGGACTCTTCGCCAGTTCGTATATGGCCCACGTCAGCGTGCTGGCCACGGTTTCCTTCACAGATATGCGCACAGCCAACACAGGTGAGGTGGCAGAGCTCATCATGCCGGGACGCATGGCCCGCAATGAGCAGCGTTCGTAGGTCATCCTGGAAAGCAAGCAGGGCAAAAAGGCGCTTCTGCAAGGCTCTGTCGTGTGAAGCAAGAATCGTGTCCTGGAGCTGCTCTCTGCTGGCCTGCTTTCCTGAGAGGTCTATGATGAACTGAAGGAGTGTACCGCCAGAGCGCCGCCGAAGCTCCTCAGCGTGCAGAAAGCATGCAGAACATCGCGGCTGCCACACTGGCTTATCGGAGGCTTAACACCTCTAACACCGGGAAGAGCATGCCTCCTAGCGGCCGCTTCGTCTGTCAGCCTTTGCTCCTGCAATGCTGCGTTGATGACTTTGTCGAGCACAGCATCGATGCTGCGAAGGCTTTGCCTGAAATGCTCTCAGTCATGACCTGACTGGCCTTGAATCCCCCCAGTCTGCGCGATTTCTTAGGAGCCTGTACTCTGCAACGCTTGGAGCTGCCAGGTCCACCAAAGCATCCGGAGCTCCCATCAACAGCAGGTTGGCAAGGTTAGCCTGTCTGTACTCTGTCCTTGGCTGCGTTTGCTCAACAAGCGACGTGTGAAGTGGCAAGCCATTATAAGCCTCTACTTGCCAGCCAAGCCTCTCCTTCAAGACACGGTAGACTGCCCGTACAATTGGCGACTGGGGGCTGTTAGGAGGCTGTTCGCTGGCTCGAAAATCATATCCGAATATGGTCCGCCCGACAGTGTCAAGCGCCAAGTTCAGAAAGAAGCTTTCCATGTCCACCACCTACAGTGTCACTGTGCATGTTGAACAGTTTGCACAATGCTTTGAGGCTCAGGGATTGCGAAGCAAACAAATTTTGCGCAATTGAGCCTGGCCTCTCCGTACTTAACGCGATCATCAAGGACACGCATGGCTTGAACCTGGGAGGAAGCCCAACAAAGAATGGCTAATCAAGACATGAACCAGAGAAGTTTGAGATGCGCACAGTGCATAGAGCAAAATCCTCCGTGAGGCTTCGTAACCACTGTGCGTGGAAGCCTTAATTACTTTGCAGCTGTTCCGTGATTCGCTAGACGTCGCTTCTTTGATATTGTTCTGTGCATGCCAAGACTCCAGCGCTTGTTGCGGAGCGTCTAGACTGCCATAGTTCACGGTCCTTGCCAACAGGGCCAAGCTGCATGCTCCCTGACACGTAAGGCCAACCAACCTTGCTGCGAACTCTTGCGGCAGCACGCTGCAGCAAAGCTTCTGACGCGGTAATCAGAGCCTTGCCAAAGATGTCTTGCCCAACCGCTGCCAGAAATCCCTTGCCGTAAAGTTCTCGCTCGGAAAGAATTTGCCTGAGTCGGGATCTGTCTGCGCAGTTGGGACCATGGCACCCTGGGTAAAAAGCGTTGGTCAGGTGGTGCAGTCAAAGCACTTAATCATGCCAGGATCTGAGACGCTTATGGTTCTGAGGGGCCCAAGAGGTGCCACAACCACTGGGCCTTTGAGCCAGAACGTATCATTCATTTGCTCAAAGAAGCCCTTGCCGCGTGGAAGGCCATCCACTCTCGGAAGTTCCCGCAGTCCGTCCTCGTCGAAATAAGTCTCATCCACCTTGTCCTTCACAAGCCGGAGCAATTCTTGATTGCTGATGGGGCTCCCGTCCGGTCCAGCCGGTAGAAGTGAATCCCAGGCTGTATCCCAGACTTCTTTGGATGCTTCTCGTGCGACCGCTGGTCTTGTGGGCGAGTCTCTTGTGCATCTTGGACCTCCAATCACGAAAGATGACCTAAGCCAACATCTGCCCAGCCAACGCAGAAGTAAGGGAGCGCAGCAGAGCAAAAGCCAGGTTGGTGCACGCCGCGATCGTGTCATCGGAGGACCCTTGCTACATGTGAAGATGAGTCTGTCAGTGCAAAACAGAATGCTTGAGCCTGTCGGTCTCAAAACTTCCAAACAGCAAGGAAGTCATCAGACCACACATCAAAAGTCTTGCAAAACACCCAAACTTCTGCATCCAGGCTCAGGCCGTGGGATGCGCGCGCCCAATGATTTGACTGCTTCTTGCGGGCCTGGCGTAGCTGGGCAGGACCCGACCACTCATTGTTGCTTGCCAACTTTCGAAGACTTGGTCAAGAAAAGATGGCTCGAGTTTGAGCGTCAAAGCAGTGAACATGGCCAGGCCTTGAGCACGCATGGTGGCAGGAAGAGCCTTCAAGCATTGCAAGGGCTCTTGACGAGCAACTGTCGTGCTATGGAATTCGCGAATATCATATAGGGCATACGCACTGGCAGCATCTGGGTAGCGTTTTTGGTGGTTGAACCAAGTAAGATTATGTTCTATATATGTATATAAGTTACTATGCCCCCAAGGAAGATTTAATCTTACTCTGTAATGGGGACTATAGTATCCCCAAATATAACACGACTCATATGAGTACCGAGATGCGCGTCTGCCACGTCGTCCGACACATGCTGCCCTGCCAGCGGTGATGCACCAGTACTTCACTTCGGGTCTTTCATGCTGTCCCCCAATCAGAAACACATCTTGCCTTGGTGGTCTGCTTCTTCGCATGACTTGTGCATCTACAACATGTTGGCAATTTGGTGCTGCTGCGCGCTGCCTCTACCTTTGCTGAGTGTTTGCGCGCTAGATTCCGTAATTTGTTAGTTCCTGCTGATTCCTGCCAGAGCGGCTGCACAAGTGGGCAAGTTAGCGGTCTGAGACTGGCACCTCTACTATGCCGTTGCCAGTTAGTCCCCCCCCACGGTCCAAGACTGCTGACATGCTTTCGACATGCGGCACACGTGAAGCGCCCCATTCTTGCACGAACATCAGAGGTGTCAATTGCTGCGGGGAGATCGCGCTGCCACAAGCACTGACATGTGACTTGACAGCGTCAGTTTGCAATGAGCTTGCGCCAACTGCAAGTAGATGCCACTACGTCAATTGTTCCAAGTGACTGGTAAAACTTTGTGCTTGCTGTCTCTGTGCTGCTCACGGTGTCGGAGTGATATCGCGCTGAGTCTTTTGGTCGGTGACAGCTTGCGGCGCTCAGCTTCACTTCTAGCTCAAGCAGGTCACACCAGAAAGCTTGGACCTCAAGTAGCATGCCCGCACACAAACATCAGATATCGGACTTAAAGAAGCACCCCCCCCATGGCCTAAAGCTTAGCAAAGCCGTGAAAAATTGTCACCCGGAAGCGCAGTAAGCGAAACAAAAGCTGGACGGCCACAACAGGCTCAGACGCTGAGTAGCAACCGAAGAAAGTACATCTGCATGCGTGGCAGCACTCTACATTGATTCGCACAAGCCATCTTGCAAACACATATCTCTAGCTGCGGCATGAGCTGGAAGTAGAACCTACATCATGAACACCACGAGGTTGCCACTTTGTACAAGTGGCAGGCGAAGTTTGGCCGCCTGAACACTGAACTTCACTGCAGCCGCATATGAAGCGCTCTGATGTGTCAACAAGCAAGGCCTGCTGCAGGGCCGACAGTGCAGCAGCCTTCACCTTGCGCGTATAAGGCATAAGGGAGAGAAAGGATATAATATGAGGTGTTCGCTACCCACTTCTGTAGTAACAACATTTGGGAACCTATCTGCTTGCCTCTGCAGCCTACTCTCCTCTTAAGCATGACCAGTCCTCCTATGCCAGCACAGGCCTTGCAGCCAGTCAAGTTCATCTCAAGGGCCTGCTCAAGAGGCACCGCAGCTGATCCATAACCGCTGCACAAACTGCCTACCGTGGTAGGTGCCAGTCGGCCCCTTTCCTGCCTCCAAGGTCTTTGGCAAAGTCAGGAGGAAGGCCTGTTGAATCTGTGCAGCTGTCAGACATCCTAGACTCCGTAGTTGATCTGCAGCTGCCTTTAGTTGCTCTGGCCCAATCGAAGACATGGTCAAGTCCTCGGGCAGGATCAGCTTCGAAGCCCTCAAACGGACTTTCCAACCTGGAGCCGCGCCAGGGCGAGGGCTGTCAGACGCGGAGGTAGTCGTAAGCCTCTGTCACGCAAGGCTCTCATGCATGCTGTTATCACCTACATCACCTACGGTTGCTGTTAGCAGCAAAGCAGCTCTACGTGAAACAGGCCAGGTTGCATCTGAGACCTTCAGCACCCACTTCCTCGGATGGTCTGTCTGCGCTCTGACGAATACCCTCTAAGACTCCTGATTGTGCAAAGGCACAGAGATGGCAAGGTCATGCTTACAGGCAGACCCCTTCACATGCTTTCATTGATTGCTGCCAGCTTGAACTAATGTCATTGACCTCTCCTGTTTCTGTTTGCTTGGCTTCGCACGCATCGCGCAAGGTCTAGCCGCAGCTTCTTGACACCGTCAGGCCTCAAGAGCACTCAAACGTGACATCAGCTCACTTGATGCTGATGGACTCTCTTCTGAAGAGCCAGCTGAGACAATGCAATAAGCGCATGCTCAGATCCAAACAGATTGAGCGCCTGACCACAACAAGCTCTTCAGGCAGTGTGACATGGTGTTTTCTGATCAGCTTTGCCACATGTTACTTTTGCAGCTGGGGGATCCTGCTCTTCGACTGACACTCTAAAAAGTCTCTGCGGGCTGTTCGATACCCGAACACTGCAGCAGTCACCAGCTGTAACGTGGCACTGCGCAGCCCGCAAGAGCAATCAGCTAGCTTGCAAGCCAGCAGTCAACATTAGCCGTCAGCAGCTGTAGGTCCGCACGGCTTAGCCGTGGTGACCTGAATATCAAAATTATTTCCTTCCGCTGGCGCGTATGCGGCGGGAAGGGCCCCTCGAGGGGCAACTTGGTGATGTGCCGTCAGGTGCTGCACACCAATCATGTACCTCCCTTGGCACCTCAGCCTGCTGATAAGAAAGAATGTTCTTGAGGCTGAGGCAGTAAATCGTAGTACAATCGCAGGTGCTGTCAGTGCAACATAGCTATAGCATGATGCTTCCAAGCCTTTCTAATTGCAGGTCAATGTCGTGGGGTGCCGTTGTTAGCACGAAGCTTGCAAAACGTTCCTGGTGCCTCTCCTTACGCAAAGCACCATGGTCAGCACGTGAATTATGCATCTGGGTGTAGTTAGCTTCAGCTCACTCAACAAAGATACCACCGCTCCCGGAGACTCTATAGGCTACAAACGACGCCCAGCTGCAAAACGATGCAAAGCAACAAGGCTTCTTTGGTTACAAGGTCTGCCTTGTTGCGATCACAAGGAATCCAAAATCAACGCTGTATGAGCCTCGCATCTCAGCCAGCACATGTCATCCCCCAGGTTGTCAGGATGACGCGATGCAGTCACTCCCAGACATGGTTTGAAACCCCAGCCAGTCAGCGTAAGTGAGGACAGATTCAACACTGCAGTCTGAACATGTATGAACCCACCGGATGCTGTCGCAAGCTCCCTGACCTCAGCCCCAAAGCCCCACCTGACTCACGTCCGTCTGAGTATCCTTATGGGTGACTTCCTTCTTCTTGGTTTTCTCGCCTGCATACATCACACGCATATCTCGAGGATCTCGTCAGCAATGGGAGATATACATGCAGTTCCAACACCATCCCGGAGGACTTTATGCAGCAAGTTGCTCTCTAAGTGCATGTCCACCATGACTTGTATACCTGACCATTCCACTCGTGTCACTCAGTCGTCAACACAAGGCGTGTCCAGGCCAAATCGAGCCAAGCAGCGCAAAATATTCCTCAGCTTCAGTGGTTCAGTCAGTTCCAGGAGAATTTGCACATGGACATGGACAATCTAGGCCTTAAATCGGCCTGCAGAACCCTAACACAAAACAGTTTCGTGTAAGCAGCCCGTTTTGCATGACACCTACTGACTGGAATTCGGAACCCTTTCTTTGCCAGGCGGCTCTTCAGAAATCATAAATCCGCAAGACAAAGTCTGAGCAAGGCGTGCAAACAACTTTCCTGAGTTGTGATGTCTTTGTGGCGATACAGGGTTGATGACAGACTTGTGCCGTTTGACTTTCCAAGCAACAAGATGCTAAAGGCCATTTTTGCGAAAGCTGCTGCAATCTCAAAAATGATTACATGCATTCAAAAGTGCCCCAGACCAGCCAGCCAAACAAAGGCATGATGGTCCAGCATGTCGTCACGTGGGACTCAGGATTGCGGAGCTCTGAAGCCGGGTCTTCTGACTTGTGTTTGCGCAGGGACATGTTGGCTGAGTGCGCCGCAAGTGATCGCCAATAGTCCGCTTGCCAGGCGGCTGGGTGAGCCTGGGCAGGAGATAAGAATGTAGTTTATGCCTGGGCGCCATATCAAAGGCTATCCAAAAGCAGTCCAAGGCACGATAGGCGATGTGAGCTCGAAGCAGATGTAGAGAAGGCAGATTTGCAGGATCAAGCACAAGTACTTTGGCAGTGAGGAACTTAGCTCTCGTATCAGAAAGCCCTGGAGTCGAGCAGATATAACCTTTGATACACCAATCTACCACTGTTCTCCTGTGCAGTGCAGCCCACATAGATGAGGTTGATGAACGCTTGAAGGTTTCAAGGCTGTGTTTAAGTTGTCCGCACTCACTCAGCACCACATCATTGCTGAGGTGGGCTACAGGCAGTATGTTGGCATTGAAAAAAGGTCAGGGCTTGCGAGAACCACTCGCACTCAGCATGAAAAAAGGCTCACTGGCAAGCTGTGTAAACTCAGTATTGCAGCCCTTACACTGCTGCGCAGCAACTGCCGAACAGCACGCGAGAATACACATCAGCTTGCTTGCCAGCATGTTGACTTGACCGCACGGTAGAACTGCACATGCGAGAAGATTTGATGCATCATCATAGTCGCACGATCGCAGGATGCATCATCCCTTTCACAGAATTGCTATAGCCTTCCTTCCACTGGATGCATCTATACAGCATCGGAATCATAAGGTCTCGTTGAAGGTGCGTCTGCAAATGAAAGGCCCTCAATCCCTCTAACTTTACATGCACACCACTACGGTTGCAACAAAGGCTCTGGTGCAACCAGCTGAAGTTTGGATCCGCCAGTCTTCCATGACTGTATGTCCCTGTCGAGATTGCATGTACTGCCGGGGCGCGTACTGCGTAAATGAGAAAATCTGCCACAAAACGATTTCATCAGTGGCACTTTGCAAGCGCAGAATTCTTTCTGTAGCACCTAGCGAACACAGAATTTGAGAAGAGGGCCACGGAAGCTAGAGGCAGCAGTGGGACAGTAGAAGGCAGAGAAGAATGCAGAGCAACAGCCTTTGAATAACAGGCAGCTGCAAGCCTTGCTTAAGGGCCGAGAGCGGGAGGGGGCACAGGGGGAGGGGAAGGGACCCCTGCTTTAATCAACTCTTTGAGAAGTTTTTGACGGGGCGGACACAAAGCGCACCTGATTTGAGATCTTTGATGATGCGAGCGGTTGCAAACCAAAGTACCGCAGTAACCTTGGCTGCGTGATTCTGGAAACAATGTTCCTGCCTTGCAGACCCCACACCAAGCCACCAGCCATCAGTAAACACATTGTTGGGAATAGAGCCAGCTACCCTCTGAGGCCCCGCAGACCCCATGCAGACTGGTCGCAACTGTGAAGACAATGATCCAAACAAAGTGGAATTCAAAATCCATCCTCAGGCGAGCTTTGCGCTTGGTAGAGCCGGCATGACTGCAGTGCAGTGCCGTTATTCGCATGTGGTAGTCCAGGGCTGAATCGACACAGGTCCAACTATTTGGACCAAGAAGCTGGAAACGATGTATGAAGGCCTGGAAGCCTCGGTTAGCATCTGGCTTCTGCAGAGTTCCAAAGCTCTTTCTCTCTCTTGCGGACTCAGTTGCCTGTCAGCCGCAAGGCTCGTTCTCCGAACAGAGCCAATAGCGAGAGTTCCAAAGCTACTCTTCCGAATAAACTTGCGGAGATAAGATGATACAGATTGTGAGACGAACGACCTCCTCCAAGCAACTAAGGGCTGAAAAGTGTGTCCTTGCATTCGCATGAACCATAGCAAGCGGCCGTTGATAATCATCATAGACACCAGTGAGGCCGGCTGGATGACCACCACTCTGTCAAGAAGATATCCTGAAAAAGCTGCAGCAAGTCCACCTTTCAGAATTGAAGCAAAACTTACATCAGCAGCTGAGGCGCGGTAGTTCAACAGCAGATAGTGTCCAAAAGGAAACCAAGGTGACAGGAACTTGACAATACCTGCGCGGAAGCTTCACGAAGCTTCTGGATCGGAGCTACTGCAGTTGCCAGGCATGGCCCACGAAGCCTCCATTCTCACATTCCACATGCTCCTTGATTGTCTTCCCCAACCTCGGGAACTTGATCAAACGTTGATGCTTAAGATTGGGATGCCGAATGCAAACATCCATGTGGTGAGGACAGCGTAGGCACATCGCAAGTGTGAATAGATACGTCTTGGTGCACGTCAAATGCTATCAGGTTTCAGTGAGTTAGCAAGCAGGAACCGAATTGCAGTCAGGTGGTGATTCTTCTTGTGGAGTCGAAGCCCCCCGAGGCCTAACATTACTTCAACATTACTTCACTTCATATGGAGTAATCTACCATTCCAGGAAAAAGCCTCCTCCGTGGCCGTCACCATCACCACCACCACACTTCTTCTGGATCTTGTAAGGATCGGTGGCTGCGAAGAATGACAAAGGAGTGTGGCTACTCCACTTACAGCTGAGGGAAGCCAACAAGTTCATGTGTTTGGTCATGCGGAAGGGTGTTCTCGTTGCTGATTTTGAACCTCCCCTCCCCTGCAGTCAAGCAACGTCTCATCGAAAAACTCCTAAGTGAATTACTCTCACAGCGCACACTGGCATCATAAGTCACTGGCAAGACTCGACAGACCGACAACAGTTTGCAAACTGGATGCAGCCTTCAGCTATGCAGTTCAAGGCCATCGTGCAACCAATGCAACCAGAGTTCCCACTTGCCCGACCAAGCTTGCAAGGCTTCCAGGAAGGTCTCACCTGAGTTGTTGCAGAGTCCAATAATAAGAATCCCTAGCAAGACGGCGGCATCTCGATATGTCCTTGCTCTAGCCTGTCTGTGCTCTGCGTCAACTGCTTAAAAGACCCAAAACATTATACAACCCTCATCAACCACAGCTACCGACTTCCAGCTGCTCACCTTATCTCTCCTCTTACCCTCACCCGCCCTTTTCGCCGTTTCATCTGTTGTAGATATTGCTCGGTCGGGTTGCACAGGTACCACATGTGGATGGGATGCGGTGGCATGTGGCAGATTGAACCCTGGATGATGGAAGCTGCCTTTTACAGACATGCATGCTGACACCACCATCTTCTTGGCAGCAAGACTTGTAGAATTCCTGCATTGCATGTGGTCAGCAAACAATCTCCAATTTCAAGGCCATGACATGCAGCTATTGTATCCTTACTCCACCTTGACTCCTTGAATCCTAACTGCACTGTACTGCACTTTCTTGCCCTGCCCGCCCTACACTGATGTGGCTTTGAATATGAATGGCCCTGGACATTCAGCACAAAAAGACTCACGCATGCTGATGCTCAAGTAAATGAAGCGGAGCCACGCATCATCACGAAATCGTCGGACCAGCTCTCTTTCGCAAACGCGTTGACTTTCATCTGAAGGCATGAGAAGCAGGTCAGTGGCAGTGCCCTGTACCATCTGACACTCGTAGCATCTTCGTATTTCTGTCAGAATGCTTCGCTGTTGCCGTTGGCATTTCTAAATGTATGTGTTTCTCAGCAGCCGTCTCAAGTTACGCTCCTGCTAAGCTGGGCGACCACAAGCTTCCCGCGACGGACAAACCCCGTGGGATCGGGTTTGTGTTGTGCTTGACCCGAAATATCCGACTTGCTTTTTCCAATTTGTTTTTCCAAGTTTTTAGACCTTATCGTTTTCGTTGTCGTCATTCTTCCTCGTATCGTTCTTCCATTGAAACCCACATTTTGCATCTAGCGCCGCGCCAGGACATAATCCTCTGCCGCGGGGTCACTATAGAAACCCCATTTCAAATTTATGAAGAAAAGGCTGAAGCTTCGTTGAGACTGGATTATCTGGCTGTTGCCAATTAGATTTCCGTGGTCGATGTAGCGTCGATGTGCATGGTAAACTCCACTGGACTGCTTGGATGTTTCAGGATTCCTGAATGCCGTTGCAAACGAAGGCAGTCTTGTGGCCTCAATGTGCCTCAAAGTTGCCAGGCCAATTCTGGCATTTGCTGGCTTGTTTGTGGCCTTCACAGCTCTCATCCTCGCAGCATCTCCCAAGACAGTTTCCGCGGATACACCGCACATGTGTGCACTTACAGACCTGAAGAGGCAACACTCCCCGTCTTTCCCCCCAAGACCTTGTAAGTTGTTGCCTGAACAGAGGTGGTTGAAGTCTTCTTCGATTCTTTGGCCGTCCAGTCATGGAACATATTTTACAAGTGTACAAAATGTGAGGCCCTTCAAACTGTTAGATTGCCGAAGAAAACCAAACAAACTCCAGCTGCTAGCTTTTGGATTTTCCTGGGGGAGTGTTGTGATTAGCACGCAATGTATTCCTTGAAAGCTGAGAAAGCTACCGTAGCTGGAGTCGGCTAGGCCGCCCACAGCCAGAGTTGGGAGTGCTGCCCTTGTTGGGTTTCTTGCATGAGAAGCCGGACGAACCGCAACATACTGCAACACAAGCCTTCAGGAAAAGAAAAAGATGCGATGCGTTGTTTGCTGCATTTCGGTGGGCAATCGGAGATCCACGTATCCAAGATACTCGGTTGCCAGCTGGATTTGGCATCTTCGCGTGTTTTTTTGTTAGTGCATCTTGGAGTCTAGACTGGACCCCTTTACAGAAAATGTGAACTCAGCTCGAGCTGGGTCAATGCGTAGCTTGATTGGATTTGAGAAGATCTTATGTGTGTTTGGAGGATCCAAGTCTTCCGGCAGATTTTCAGACAACATTCGCTGCGCAGTACTTGGGCTACTCATCCAATGTCAATCTATTGTTCATCGAGCCTTCTCAATAACCTTCTTGGTGTTGCCAGTCTCATCGTGGAAGGTCTTTGATGATGCCTCTGGAGTCAGCTTTGGAGTCAGCAGGGCAAAGCTTCAGTTCCGCCTGCCCTCTTTTGCTAGAGATCCTGCTTCTTTCCTGAATCGATCTATGAAGAGGAATTGGGTTTGATCTTGCACGGCTTGGTGTCTTGGCAATGTTGCTGAAGTCCACTGGGGCCACTACGTAAATCCGAGAATGCTTGGCCAACTGGCGCTGATGGATACTGATGGCATGGTCAAATCGGGAGGAGCCATGCAATCAATCACAATAGCATCCGGGAGCATCTGGTGTGGGAGTTGCACCTTCCACCTTGCAATGAGCATGCAGACAGGCCACCGCCCAGGAAGCCATTTGGCGCTGCGCGCTCACCAAGCTCAGGCCAACAATCACGAAGTAAAGAGCGAAGTTCAGGAACAAGTGCCTTCGCGCTGCTACTATGAGCCAAGAAAAAGCCTACGCTGACGAGTAACGGTGTCTGTGTTGCGGCTGCATGAATTTTGGCAGGATTGCATGTGTACGCTCTCGGTGGTGTGGTGGTAGTCTTCTGCGGTGGAAGGCAGGGTAATGTCAGTAACATCTTTGAAAGCAAGCTCAATGGCGTCAAAGACAGACAGGCGCTTGCACACCCAAATGATCACCGCCTCAGATTGAAACAGGCTCTGATCTGATTTTATCTGCAGTGCTGTCGCAAAACATCAATGCTGCCCAAGGTCCAGAATGCCCAAGACAGTAAACTCGGCAGTCGCACGGTTTACAAAGACGGCCCAAAGCGGCTCAACACTCTTCTTCTCGAGATCATGAGCCGCCTTCTCCTGATGTGGATTTCAACCTCTAAGGCTCTGATGAATGCTTTCTATCCTTACTCTGACCGGAAGAAAAGTCTGGTAGGTCGGCAACCCATTATCCATGATGATTTGGTCCCGTCCTTTCGACCGTGCATCTGCTGAATATACTCCTGAGCAAGAAGATGAAGCAAAGTTCTCACAGCCAGTGCTGCGCAACGCAGGCGGAGTGGCGGGCGAGTGCTCTGCCAGGTGGTCAACCTTGTGCTCTATCAGATCAATCAGCCTCAGGTTTGGCCAGTTCAGATCTCTAAGCTTGCTGGGCATTGAAGGCGCTCATCCAGCCAGGTGGCAGCGTGAGAGCAACAAGAGCAACCACAGTTATTTCCTCGAAGTGCTCGAATTCCTCACCCGTGCCCAAATCTACCATCTTCTGTCGTGATTACCTTGCATGCCCCTCATCGGGCCAGAAACGCCGCTAAGATTCCCATACGCTGGCAGTCTGCCACCATGGCATATGCGATTCCTTACGTCTCGTAAGCGTGGACACACACGCATGTTTGAGATATTGCTACTGGGCTTGACGGCTTGACAGGCTGAGGCCTCTACGCAATGGCTTGAAGTATCGTGGGTTGCATCGGTTGTGTTGCTGTCAGTTGCATTGCTGTCAGTTGCGCCACCGTGAGTTGTGCCCGATCCGGCACTTGCAGCCAATATCCAGCATGTGGCCAGTGCGCACCCACCTTGCCAAGATATTTGCGCAGGTAAGTTCAACATGCTAGCGCCGAGCCAACACAAGCATCAAATGAAGCGAGCGTCGCAGCCATGGCATTCGCATCACCTGTGGGCAGTGTCTCGACTGGATTCAGGAAGCTTGCTTTCTTTCGTTCTTCCAGATGGCCAGCATGCCTCATTGAGTGCCTTCAAATGATACGTTTAACCCGCTTTCGTTTGAGAAGTTGACCAACTTCTGCGTAAGTAAATACACAACATTTAAAGGCTTAAGCAAGGGCTTTCCGCACGCCAAATCAGACATTCATGAGATTGCATCATTCGTTCGGGAGTACCCATGGCAAGGCCAACTCATGTCATCACACACACACACACAATTTGAAGGGAATGGTGGAGTTTGCAGAGCTACATGCTTACCTGAATGTAATGGAAAGTCCTATTTTGCTGTGCCTGCTACTGTGGCCGCTTGCGTAAGACAAGCGCCGGCTCTTGCAAAAGCCTTTACAGTAAAGAATCCCAGAAACAGTCAGGCCCCCAACAAACCAGAGACTCCTTCCTGTAAATGATTGTCAAAGCATCATCAGATGAAAGCGGGACATGCATCGGACTCAGACAGCCCCTGCTGTGAAGGGCGTGTCTCACACAAAAGCTGGCAGAATGGATCTGTTTTCATACCAGTCCCATGACCTATCAGGTCTGGGGACATGTAACCACTCATTTCAAAAAAAGGTTTCTGCTGTTACTACAAGTAAGTAGTGGGGCCTTTGCATATCTTGACGCTGGCATGCCTTCAACGCCTGTATTCCTCGTCCAGGTTCACCACTTTCATGATTTCTGAGTTATGCAGGCGATATCAACCATTTCTTGGGGCTGGTCCGCCGTTTCTGCATGATCTGAACTATGTGAAGCTCTCAACTTGCGAGACAGGGCAGATTCCCACCGAACAAGCTCGGCTTGAATAGCTAGCTGTGCATAAAATAGATCGGTGACCTGTGCTGGCAAGTATGCAGAACAGTAAGCGAGCAAAAACAAACTCATCACGAACTCGGCCCAAGTATCCTACCTTGTCTTGCATGCCCCCCTTTGGGGCTTGGACCCGCTGCACATTTTCGCTGCACCTTCTAGACTTTATGCTGGACACGCTAACCTGGCAAACAGTTCCCATGCCCTGCAATTTTTTGCAAGCCCAACTCTGCGGCCTTGACGACGAGCCAGGCAGCACGCTACAAGTCACGTTCTAGAACAGCCGTCACGGCTGCTTTCATGAAAACAGCAAAGCTCTTGCACATCAGGTGGCATTCTGGTCCGCGCAAGACATGTCGGTCACGTCATTGATGCAAAGTTACATATGCATCCCAGGTTCGAGGTGCATGATTCTGCACCACACTACACCCTACGAGAGTACTAGAGGCAGGCAACGGCCGAAAGCATATTATAGTATGATATAGTATAATACAGTATATCACAATATATTATAGTATATTTTAGTCTAGTATACTATATTTTCGTTTAACATAGTAGAGTATAGTAAACCATATACTTCTTGCACCTTGGCACCACGGTCTCCGATGCCGCAGCGCAGGAGGCTCAGATCGAGCTCCGTGATTCCCCGCGGCATCTGCAGAACAGCATCTAATACTGGAGTAAAATATTAGGGCGCATTCACATGAGATCCAAGGTCGGCTTTGACTCAGCCATGCCAGCACAGCACTTCTGCTCGGCAGGCCAAACACGAAAATAAACGGACAAGACTACTACGGCAGTAGACGTTGAGGGCTGCAGAGCTTGACAGACGCAAGCGGACGCCGGCTGCAGAAGCGAGAGCATGTGCCAGAGCAGAAGAACCTGCAACCTAGAGGGAGGAAGGATGCAGACTGCAGAAGTGAAGAGGAGGCCTGCATCAGGCCAAGCCCAGGTGGAGGGCCAGTCCCCTAGTCCGTGGCAGGCTGGGCAAGATCTGCAGCACATGCCTCGGCGATGGCTGGAGTGGGCGCGAGCAGGGCCCGCCGAGAGAGCACAGAGCGGCCATGACTGGAGCGGATGGCAACACACAACTCCTGTAGCAGCTGGTCCTGCAGGGCTGCAGCGGCAACCGCTTCACGCAAAGCAGCAGCGTTGTATCAGGGTTAGACTGGGGTAGGGTTTAGGGGTCACAATCGCTTTGAAAGAAGCACAGCCCCTTCAATGGTGAAATGTCACGTTGGATATGCCTTTGTCTGTGGAGTGCCCAAGCAGGGAATTGTACAGCTTCTTCTGAACTCCTGACTCGAAGAAGTGTTAGTACCTGCATCTGCAGATATCTGCAGCATTGGCCCTGTGCACCACACTTACTTTCGTCAGATTCATGATGTGGCCAACGTAAACAACACTTACGATTCGATAGGACCCTGGGTGAGACTCCACTCTGTTCCCAAGCTCCATGCCTGCAGATTTGAAGCGCCCACCGGACCTATGAGGCAATGCCTTAGCAAAGTGTTCACGTATCTCTCCTGCCGTTCTCATTTCACTGCATGAAAACGATGCATTGGGTTGTGGTTAGTACCGTGAAGGTGAATCTCTGCATCTCGTAGGCCGAGGCGCGACAGGTCGAGTTCCAGGCGCTCGAGAGTTGGAGGCAGGACTAAAGCCTGCAGCCAGAACGCGTGCATCGCATGTCACCTACCATTACAATTTGTGTGCCTTGGCACCTTCGGGGCCAATGTCGCACTTTTGCAGGATGAGCCTCAACCTGTTTCCCGCTGGCAGTAACGCGCATGGCTCATTTGGAGGTTGCAGTCTTCGAGCCTCAGCAAGGTGCTTGGCAACCGCAGCCCCGCTGCTCCAACAGCTCGAAGACCGCAGCCTAAAAGCACACTTAGCGAAGCAACCAGCCCAGGACTCGACTCGCTTTGCTTCCAGACTATTGCAATGAGAAGCAGCGCCCAACTTTTATGCGCAGATGCACGGCGGCAATTCAACGCAAAGGCTCTGCAAGTCTGCATATGCCAGGTGCTACTATATGGCCTGCTTCGGCTTCTGTTGTTCCTGGACGCACTTCTTGCATCTGGACAAGCTCTGAGCTGAGCTTCCGCCGAAGCATGGCACGCGATTGCCTTCTGCTTGCAGCCGCTGAGCAATATGTCGCTTTGCTGGGTCAGGCAGCTGTAAGACTGCTGCTAGATTCCGGGTCTTCCCATGCAGCCTTCGTAGCGAAGGGTCAACATCTGCGTTGCAAGTTGCAACCCTTGACCTGAGACATCTCAATACCACATTTTGGCCCATGGAGGCATTATATACAAAACTGACGATGCCTGAGCTCATGAATTCACGCAGTAGAATGTAGCAAAGCCACACGCGCTTTCCTGCCACGCACTACAGCCGCCATCTTGGATCGTAGAGGCCCTCATAGGTTGGGATTGCGTGGCCAGGATTTGGCGTGGACTTGAAGTAGTACTCGTCGCTGAATGGCAGCCTTTGCACTTGTGGAACATCTTGTTGGATCATGTCGGATCTCTGAAGCTGAAGAAGCTCAGAAGCTTAGGCCCAGACTTGACATCGAACATTTTCAAGAACATGTCTCGCAGGAAGGGTGGAGGACAAGTCTGGGAAGGATCACGCACACCTTTCGCAAAATACCTTCCCCAGAACGTCTCTTGGATGGGAGCTATGTGGGGCTCGTCGCCGCCAGAATCAAACCTGTCTGAAAACACGAAGGGCTTGTGCTGCCTACAGCCGGGGACAAACATGACAAACCCACTCAAGGTCAAGCCAGGACGCACCACCAAAATGCCGGTCTCGCCAACAGCTTTAGACATGCCTTTCTGCTCTTGCGGATAACCAAGGGCCCATTGCAGATAACGCTGTCCTTCCACCACATTGTCCACGGTGAGGTGCGAGTGCCCAAAGATGTGTACTTCAGGCTGCAAACGGCGGATTTGTTTCTCGAGGGCAACCGAACCCGAAACCTGTCAAGTCGTGACTTCTGGGTAGGTCCCATCTTTGCTGAATTGAACCATCTCGCTAGTATTGTCCCCAAGGATTTAAATTATATTCTCCCATCAATAACACAAGTGTGGGAAGGGGCTCGCTGGATGATTAGGATTTGCGCGGCCTTTGGCAAGGTGGAGTCCACCAAAAATCGCTTCTCCGGAAAAAGCTCCTGCTGACAAACATGTTGGTGGCTCTATTCGATCACGCCCCAGGAAAAACCTCGAATCTACATGCTGTGCCGACGTGCCTGTCTGGGCAGGTAGTGCGAGAACGAGATGGCAATGAAATCATCATCGCCACCATTGCTCTGCTTCATAGCTTCAACCCGCTCCAGCAGCGGCTCGTTTGCTTGCGCGAATATTTCCTGCACACCACGGATGAACTGACTTCAGTTGGCTGAGACATGTCGGCTTTTGCACAGTGGCATTGGCACTCAAGATTCCCGGCAAGAGTCACTAATAGCCGTCGACGTGCCATCTTTTCCAAATTTGAACTCGCCCTCGCGGCGAACAACCTCATCGATCAGCTGCTGTGGCCACTTGAGGATGCGGAAGTCCAACCAACCAGTCATCGCTTTCCTGCAGTGCCCGAACATGCCGAACAGTGTTCCAAACTTGGCAAGCATGGCAAGGACAGCTCGGGAGGGTTGGGGCTCCCAGTTCCTTGACGGGCGCGAGCTGCCCAACAGCCACAACGAAATGAATGTGATTTGAATGTGTGTCGGAACGGGATTATGCTTTGAATTCGATGTGTGAGACTGAACCCTCTTTTGCTTCTTGCTCTTCAGAGCGTCTGTTCTGGTGGACACCAAACGAGGTCAGGCTCCTGATCCCAAGCGGACGCGTAGAAGGAAAGCAGGGGTAGTATCCTTGGGTCTCATCTACTTGGCAGGCTGAGAGCATCTGAAAGCCAAGCATTGCACAGGCAGCCAAATAAAATGCCCAGTCACAGAACGTCACGGGCATTGGGCAGGCGGAGATGCACAGGCCGCACACGCACCGAAAAGGCGTCGCAGATCTTACAGATCTGACGAAGCTTCGTAAGGGAGTCGTCGGGACTCCCAGGGCGCCTTCAGCGTTTCCATGCCTTGCTTTTCTACGGCTACTGCGCCCGGAGGCTTGCCCCTGCCTTACCCACAAGTCGTGGTTGCCGGCCGTATAGCACACCAGGTCAAAGCTATCCTTTAATCCAGCGTCTGATGTTCTGAGGCAAGCAAGTGTAATGAAGAAGGCCACTTCTAAGATTTGGAGAAACTGGTGCCGTTTGCAACAAGACACAGTGAGCATTTTGAAAGTTTTCTGGAGGACTGCCACATCGTCGGACACATCTCCTCAGTTGAGACACAGCCGCCCTGACATCTGGTCCGACTGTACATGAAATACTGCAATGCTGCAGTAAAATGATGCGAGGCTCCGGGCAGGATCATCACATTGAACTGACCAGCAGCCTTTCGAGGCAAGTGCTTCTGAAACCATTCCATGTTGATCTTCTGATCAACGTGAATATCACTGATCCTTGGCAGTAGCATTTGCATCATGGTACAGGCCGCGCACAAGCCCTGCCCAACAGCATCATGGCTGCAGCTCGCAGCCATGCTTATGTCTTAATTTGAACGAGCTGTGAACGTCAGAATTGGCCAAGCGACGTGGCTATACGAACACGTACGTCCTCTGAGAGCGAGATGATCTCGATGTCATCCCCAGTGAGAGGTCCAAAGAGGCTGTCTAAATCAAAACTCCCATTGGGAGTCGTCTCCTTGACTTCAAACATGTCAGCAGTCTATGTGTTCAGACCTACCGATGCAAGCTATTCTTTCTCACCAGGTCCTGATGCAGTTGCAGCAATGGCTTGTCCTGCCAAGGCACGCATTGTCCCATTTCTCCCCGAAAGCAGGGTTATGACTGGCCACTACCAGTAGATGCCAGTAGACAGCCTGCCTTCAGCTTCAGCGACACCCAGCCCTCGGCTGGACCGGCTCCGGTCAGCAATCTGTAGTGCAGGCGGTCGCCCTGCAAGTCCAGCTGCTGCACCCTAGCTCCTCAAAAGTTGCACATGCCAACGCCACACTAAGCTCCTGTCTGCACTCTCCTGTGGACAGTCTGCCCTCCAATTTTTTCGAGGAGAGGTCAGCCTCGGAGCCAAAAGATCATTCTCTCGATGATTAGGGCTTGGCAATCCAGCTGACCTGCTGGAGGCTTGTTTTGGCTCCTGCGCCGTCCATACTTTCAATGAAATGCTACCAACTGATTGCGATCGCGCATGTTGACAAGAGGCTGAAGACCGTTGAAAATGTCAAAGTGATGCGTGCCAGTGCTGCACACTCCGCAATGACATGATTGCGTGTCGCAGTGTAACTGTTGCACTAGTCACCCCCACTGACCGCAATCACTGTCGCAATTTGCAATCTCTAACTGCAAGTTTGCACATAGTCTGCTCCGGAAGCCAAGCAGTTCGCCATGTGCAGCCAAGCATCACCACTTCTCACAACCAGGCCGCCAGTTTGTTCGCCACCAGTCACTTCCCACATGCTTGTGCCCATCTCGAACTATAGTGTGATGCCAAGCATGTAACTTTGAATTCAATAAATGGCTTTTGAACCTCTTCCATGGATGTTCTCACTGTCCCGCACTTAATTAATACCCGTGTACAGCTGACGGGCATGAGAAGTTGCCGTGCCAGCTAAGGACGGCTGAAAGCACGAGCGCAGCCAGACAAACGCGCTCGGTTCACAGCTACGCGACAGATGTCAAAAAGCAAGGTCGAGCGCCCTGCGGGTTAAGTCCAAGTCAAGCTCTTGAAGTGAACCCGGGAACTCGAGCCTGAAAGCTATCTGACTCAGTCTTCGCCGCACAAAACAGCTGTCGCCTTGCAGCACCTTCTGGCCCAATGCCTCATAGGACCCGGTCAGCATGCAGGCCAAGGGTAAAACTCGTCTCTATTCGTCTTTACTGAGCACCGCGCCCTTTTTCCTCAAATCCAAGAATAGGCTTTGAGCACCCTTCCCTGGCGGGCACATGAAATCATGGAGCATGTCTGGAACCTGATCAAGTCAAGACACCAAATCGTAGCTTCGATGGCAAGGCCTAAGCTTTCCCCGGACGCCAAGGCTGACATGCCGTTCACGGCCAAGGCCCAGGCAGCATGTACCTGTAGCTCGCATGCTGATCTACCAGCAAGTCACAAGTCACTGCTAGGCTTCTCTTCCAAGCGGAGACACGTCGAGCACGCCGCATTTTAAGGCATCAAGTTCAGTCGCGCCATGAACTATGCAACGCCATGTACACACGCTTTCCAAAGACGGTTTTTCCAACAACCCAAAACGGCGCGTGACATCTGAATTGTTGCTGAAACGGACCCCAAAAACATCTTTCCAAATTGTTGTGCATGTCAGTCACCAAGGGCACACCGCGCTTTGAGTTGCGCGTGCACGCGCCAAGCCACCCGACTTCATGGTATTGTTCATGCTGGTTGATTCCGCGGCGCTGCGCGAGGCAGCGCGAGATCCACGAACGAGCAAGCAAGGCAGGAGTTCCCAGAACACGATTTCTGAAGATGCTCCACGCGAGCACCTTCCCCAAGAATGAGCGTGCCACGTGCCCATTGAAGGCAAGAAACAGACTGCGAGCACACTGCTTGAGGAAACAACTCCCTGCCTTAAAATAGTTGTTGCCTTGCGGTCTGTCTCATCTTCCATTTTGAATGTAGGCAAGGCAACTCATCAACATGATTTCTTGCAGCCACATTCCGCAAGCAAACGAATCAAGAGGCGACATTCGAAACATGTTCCGAAAGTACTGCCGCCCATCACAACAACAAGTGGCGACCTTAATATGTCCCTGTAGCAGCTCCTATCAGCAAAGTATGCCAAACCCCAAACCTTACCCCAATACAACCCGCTAGGAATCTGCTTGTCATCACCCTGCCAGAACCTCGCGAGCGGGGATTCCCAACATGATCGCTGCATGCGCCGCAGGACTGAGCCTGCAGGATCTACGCACTCACATTTCACATGCCATCGGAAGAGAGTTGAAGGGTCCGCCTCAGCCCGTCTGGATCTTGGTCTGCGAGGTGGAGCCTAGGCCCAGCCCTAGCACAAGCTCATATCCTGCTTAGGAACCAGGTACTCCTTTGATAGTCAACCATTTTGGTTTGTTTCAACCCCTTGCTCAACCAGTAGCCCGGCATTTCCTTTGACAACATCGACAGCCTAAGGGTGGAGCAGGCTTTGCAGAACCGCTCGCCTCAGTCTCGGAAGCTGAGGAATTCAGACGAGGCAGTGAATAGCAGCTGGCAGAGCCTCCAGCCCACAGAGAGTCCGCCAAGTGTCTTTGGCAGCGTGCGCAGCCAAGGCCTCCATTCAGACTGAGAGCACAGGTTGGGATCGCACTTGACCTACCGGACTCCAAAGCGAAAAGCAGCTCACCTCAATGCCTTCAGCATTTCGAATCAGAAGCCCACGTCTTAAGACCTGTAGCCGCCCGGTGGCACGGCGCGCACGGCGACAGCCCCAAAGGATGATGCCAGCGTGCGGTTCAAAAGCTGAGAACTTTACCCAGTCCAGGCTTTTGCTCTCAGCCTCTCTCTCGCCAATGTTAAGCATCTGGGCCAATCTTAAGAAGGGTTGCAAGCTTTAACAAGTGCCGCGAAGCCCTTGCAACGGCTGCCTCTGCACCCGTCGATCGGACTGCTTGGATCATTTGAGGCATCTTCAGGGGGCACGTGCCACACAAACTAGAATGAGAAAAGCCTGGACAATTGACTTTGGAGCTGATGATGCTGAAAGGTTGGTTTCTCAGCTCAGCCTCCTTGCTGTGCTGCGCCGCGGCAGACGCCAAGGCCTGAACTGTCGGCATAATAAATGAACACCCAACGCATGGCATGCAGCTTGTATCCGTTCAGCTCAAGGCAAGAAGCTTTTGAAGCAATATCATGTCTCCCAAAGGCTAAAACAGGGTACCGGCTGCACCTGGGCCCTTGGGCACTCTTCTTATCATCAGAAAGGCGAGCACCAGCCTCCATGGTTGGATCCGAGCAACCAAGCCAATCCTTGCAGATCAGCGGATT
Organism: Symbiodinium pilosum; assembly: GCA_905231905.1. Lineage (NCBI taxonomy): Eukaryota > Dinophyceae > Suessiales > Symbiodiniaceae > Symbiodinium > Symbiodinium pilosum. The sequence goes on along the minus strand of CAJNIZ010047748.1, from coordinate 191,945 downwards.
AGCCATGCGCAAACGTTGGCAACCAGACCAGAACAGAATGCCAACCAAGATCCTGACCGCCAGGCTCAGGGTGTAGATGGCAAGGCTCGTGGTGACAGCCTCCTGAGCGCTGGCTTAAATTGCGTGGAGCTCGCACAAGACACAAGCTCACGAAAGCTGAAGACCTGCAAGCGATCTGCCACCAGAGCGCGGAGCAGCGGCATCAAGCTGCCACAGTGATGTACCCAGGGCACAATGCAAGCTGCAAAAATCTCTGGACATCAAGTGGTCCGCTAGTTCGGCCTGCCATGTGCTGCTTCTTCCAGCGGACCTGAAATCATGGGGGAACGGGCAGACATCACATGTCAGAAAGAATTTTGCCATGGCTCTCCAAAAGCCCTATCCTAATAGAGGCATCCGAAGTAAGGCGAAGGCAGTCCTTCAACAGCTCTTCTGACTCCATCACCTTGGAAAATGACAATCACATGCGCTGCAAGTGCACGCCGAGCTTCGTACACCGCTAGCCACCAAATCACTATATGATGTACAGCAAAGCTTTCATTGTTGCCATGCGCATCTGCATCTGTACCATCGGCTTCGCTGAAATTGATCCTTGCCAATCTGCTGAAGCACGGCTTCACACGTCGTGATTCAGTGCCTGTGTCTTGAGTTTAAGTCTATGCAACAGAAGGACAGCAAAACTCAGCAGGTCGTCAAACATGGTCCTTCACCATGGCCCAACACATGCATGATAGCATTCTGCTAGTACGCAGCAGTTGGGGGGCGGATTGCGGCACCGAGCGTTGACCTCGCAACGAGCTTGACGTCCACAAGGGTGGGAAGGCACAAGGTGCAGCTACAATTGACTTAATCGGAGCTTCAGAGGCCGTTCAGGACAATGCGGGGCCGCAGAAAATCAAGGGCTCTCGCCACCAGCGCCCAACAATGTACATTTTGCACGGGGCTTTGGCGCCTGGGAACCCCAAAAGGTCGGAGCTTGTTATGACTTCCAAAGGACTTTGGCAGATGCCAGGGAGGCAGGTGAGACGCCTCTGTTCGAGGCCTCCGACCAGCAAATGCACCATTTTAACACCTGCACGACACAAGGAAGCATGATCTCCAGAGCTAAAGATTCTTCACAAATCAAAAGCCGACAGGCTCTTCTGGATCTTCAGCTCTGGAACTGATCTGACAATGTTTACTTCATGGGGGCGCGACGCGGCGCGCTGTACTTTTAAATATTGCTAAGCATTCGCCTGCACTGAGAACATTGCGAAGCATCCGCGGTCTCACGCAGGCTGCAGTACAGGAGTCGCCGGGCCATCACCACCGCTGGGAGGGCCTGCCGATTTGGTGCTTTGCTGTCTCCAAGTAGATTTTGCTACAGGTGAGCGGGCAGCCTTCGTCAGTCTTCTCCTCAGTCGCCTCTTCAGTTGCAAAGGGGTTCGCACCCGCAGTCACGAAGCCACTGATTTCTTTCCTGAACAATCAGGCCAACAGCCTACACGAACTTCATCAGTTCAAGGACTGTGAACTTAATGCGGACTCGGATGCTTCATTTCATATGGTCTCTCTCCCAAAACCTTGGTTGTTGAACTTACTGCTACAGTGGGTGCAGCATGTTTTCTGGGTTTTCTCAATGGCTCTACTTACTCCCAGCCTCAACGAGTTCATTGTATACCAGAGTCTCTTTGGCATCAAGTCCTCAGCAAAGCACGCACAGCGGCAAGGATGAACTTTGAGTTCCGATTCAGCTTAGAATCTCTTGGTGAGCTCCATGAGCTTCGCCTCTTGTCAGCAGTGCGTTGAGGATAGATTATGCGCATCAGGGTGGGCGAAATTGAAGCTCTCAAAACCAAGCTAGCTGCGGCTCCTAGGAGTCAGAAACAGCACATGCCGCATTGCCAAGGGTGATGACATGAGAGAGAGAGACGGAGACAGAGAGAGAGAGACAGCAGGGATTGTTAGAGCTGTACGCTGGCATCTGACGAGACCGTCCCATACGTGCAGCTCATGGCCCCAGACCCGGCAGCCATGCACGTCTGATACCCCAGCCTGGTGTTCCAGCAGCAGCTTCTTCACCCTCTCATACTGCTGGTCCACTACTTCCCGCGTCTCTTTGTCGATCATCTGTCCCGTTGCTTCGCCTCATGTCACACTGTTTCCGTGCAAAACTTGACAATGTTGAGTCCCGCTCCGAGTGGCTGTATGGCTTGTAAAACTGTGAGCTGGCATCATTCTGGCCAAAATTCAGGAGACCGATCTTGTCCGACATGCCATAAATAGCTACCATGGCCTCAGTCTCCACACAGTACCTTTCCTCACCCTCCTGTTTGCTCATCGTCTGCGAATCTTGATGGATCATTCTACAGCATCTCCATTGCTGGGGTCAATGAGGATATCATCTCAATGCTAATCAGCTGAGCAGAAGGAACCAACAACGGAGAATCATGTAAACATGAAACAGGAATTGCGAGAAATCTATCCCAACTGGGGGTGACTCTTGCTATCAGTGCGAAAGAGCCCGCCAAATTTCAGCCCCTAGCTGCTTATCAAGCGGGCCAAACGCTAAGAGAGCAAAACTAGAAAGTCTATGTGCATGCGAATGAAACTGTGCGTCGGAAATGCTTCATGCCTTCTCAAGACCTTGCTTCACACACCGTCGCCCTGCTTTTGGGGTGACAACCCAACTTGGCCCTACCAACCTGGCAAGAATTCCAAAGCATGTACTGATCGGAAAGGGTGTGTGTGTGTGTGTGTGAAAAAATAGTGCTGCCTATGGCTTATTTGGATGATTTCAGCGTTCAGAATCTTGCTGCCAAGCGACGTGCGCCATCTTTGTGACCTGCAATGTAAGACTGCTAGCTCGAGTTCTGACGTAACATTCATGCTGAACCTCTTGGGGACCATAATTAAATCAAAGGCCTTGTCTAAGTCATCGGAAGCACCGGTGGAAATTTTCCCAACAAATAGCTCCTGAGAAATGTGGGTCAGAGTGTCTTTTGCAACCCTTTCATGGCACTTGCTAATGGAGCTCCTCAGCTGCTCTGCCGCCCAGTGACACGGCCTTACACGCGAAACAATCCAATCGCAACTGTTGTTATTGCCGTTACTTCAGATACTACCACTACCACACTACAACTCGTCCTCCTACTCCTTCCTACTTCTACTACGGCATCTACTTTGTGACTAGTACTTTCTGTTGCTGTTGCGGTCAACAATTTCGTGGAATGAAAGCGACAACAATGCCAAGGATCATTCAAAGCAACAAGGACAACAACCACGTAACGGTAGTGGCGGTGGGGGCGGGGGAGCAGAAGCTCGGCAGCAGCAGCACCACCAGCATCAGCAGCAGCACCGTCACTGGTGATTTTGACCCACTATGATTGTCAAGGGTATTGCTCGATAGCAACGCAACGCTCTTGCTGGCCACACTTTGGCCATGACTGCCATCTAGACCAAGCCAAACCCTGCTGTATTGCAGCGCAGCTGAACCAAGCCAAGCTACAATCTTGTCAAGTATTGCCTCCTGCCAAAGTAGAAGCAAACACGCGACACATTGCATCAGCTCTGGGATGTGAAGCGTCTTACTCAAGCTCTTACAACACCCACATTTGCACTTGCATTCGCGGGACGGGGAACCATTGGAACCCCAATCCTTCGAGTACAGGCTGAACTCGGCGGGCAAGTACTGCGCGAAGCCAAGCGCGCCACTGGACCGCGGCTGTATGGAGACTTTGAGAAGTGGATCTGCGTGTTCCAGGAACCAGCCTGACAACTTGGAACGGGGATTCAGTGAGCAGCTTTGGGTTCAGTCTCTTAAGGAAGCCTGCCACAGCGTGCCCTGATTCGTGGATAGCGACTGTCCGCTTGTCTTCAGCACTCCTTGGCGGACGCACTCAGCAACTATGAGGCATTGTTCGCTCTGCCTCTAGGGTCTCTCGGGCAATCATTGCATTCCGGGCGTCATAAGGCTGTTGGTCTTTGGCAGCCCACCGATGACCCTTTCGGTGGCACGCTCAAAATCATCCATTGTAACGGAATCGCCTTTTCGTCGAGCAGCAAAAATAGCCGCCTGCACTGACGTCGGAAGGGGTTGCAAAAACTGTTCTTGTTCTATACTTCTACCACAGTCTGTGATTCGTGTGGAGCAACGCAAGACTGTCTACGACAGCTGCGTGTCCAAAAATCAGACTTTCAGCAGCTTGTTGGGATCTGGTCGGCAGGCGATCCTCATTGCAAACGTTGGCAATGTCGGCCCCTGCGAACCCCGGCGTTAAAGCTGCCATTCGCTTTGCAATATCTTCTTGCTTCAGGTTGCCCCTTGGTATTGCAACAAAGCTGACAAAGCGGGCACTCCGCCTGAAAGAGAAGTCTCTTGAGACAAGCGGCTCTAACTTTACTGGCTTCAGGTGGACCATGTAAATCTTTTCGCGTTCTGCCATGTCTGGCCTTGCCGTGGAAGAGTTGGAAGCTGAGGAGAAGCTATGTGTTGCACCCACCCCACCGCTATGTAGAGATGCGAGAACGTGTGAGAATTAAGTGCGGATTGGAAGCTTGTCAATGGCAATCTGCCGGTCGAAACCTGCAGGTTCTTAAGATCAAGGTTGGCGTCCAGCCCTTAGCAACTGACTTCTGCAAGGTGGCGTCCAGGCCGCAGCAGCGCATTGTCCAGAATGTCCACGCGGTTTGTGCCTGCCAGCACCACCACACCCGTCGAAGACGTGAAGCCATCCATCTCCACCAGCATCTGGTTCCTTTGCTTTGTCCGCAATGCAATGAACTTTCAGACAACGGATCAATGGATTCATCCCTGAACGGCAGACCCATTTTTGGTCAACAGGTGAATCAGGAATGATGCTAAGAGCTTCCAAAGTACAACGTGCTTTCGCGCTCATCATTTCCACCTGTGAAGCCACCCTTTCCTCGCTTCCGCCCTATCGCGTCAATCTCATCAATGAAAATGATCGATGGCGCCTGGAAGGAACAGCAGGGCTGTGGTCTCATGAAGGCATTGAGATGATGGCGCCATGTCGAGCCATCCCTGGCACGGCCAACTCTTGTGCAGAGGTGCGGAATCCCGTGCTTGCTTGAAAAGATCTCTGACGCGGGATGCACCCACACCAACATACATCTCCACGAAATCAGAGCCGCTCCTTAGTCAGAATCAAGGCGTGCCTTACGCTGTCTTGAAACGCTCTAGATCCATACGCGTGCTTTCATGCTTGTCGGGATGCATGGAATAGAATGGGCAGTCTGCCTCTCCCGCGACAGCCTGTCACTTAGTTAGCTAGCAGTCTGCCGCTCTCCCAGAGCATCAATGAGCCTTGGCAAGCAAAGTCTTCCCGGTGCCAGGCGGTCCCACAAAGAGCCCACCTGCCATTGGGTGCGTTGGGTGGTCAGCAAGAAGCCAAATCGAAGCCATGATTCTGCTACGTGCCTTTGGGCACACGCGCCCCAAGCTTCTCGTACTTGGTTGGGCTTTTGAGGAAGTCCACGAACTCTACAACCTCTGCCTGCGATTCTCTGCCGTGCTGTGCGCTCGAACTTCGCAACAACCCAAAGCCTGTTGTAAGTGCATCCTCGGCCGAAGCCCGGATTTGCACATCCGGCCTTTGCCTGCTCCAGGCCGGCAACGTCACCGAACCGCACTTTTGACTTCACATCTTTCTTCTGCGACGGAAATGCCTGCACGAACAAGCTTCATGATTTGCAAATAATGTTTTCTTAGTTACTTGACCCTGTCATGTTGCCAGCACCTTTCCCATGCTGAAGACATTGCGCCCTCCAGGGCCACCAGCTCCCGGCAAGCCACTGCCCAGACTCCTCTCTTTACAATAGTTGAATTCAAGGTTGTCAAACGAAACTGCCCAGAAGGGACTGCAACTCGGCTTGCGAAAAAGCAGTCCTGCTCACCCACAGGAGCGGAAGCAAGAACAGGAGGGATGGGACGTATGGCAAGATCTCGCCAAGATAGTTCGTCCTATGTTCATAGACAGCTATTACTTGCTCAACTGTGCGATGAACTTACTCGTGCATGCGGGCGTCTCATACACGTATTGAATTGGAATGTGCTCCAACGGAGCAATGCCAAGCTCATTCTGAGCGTTCCTCAGCCAACCACGATGCGAACTCGCCCAACACTCGTCCAAGAAAGCAAAGCAAACAGCTACTTGAAGCAGGCTTGCAGCTTCTCGAGCCGGGGTTCTCCAACTTCGTCTCAAAAGCTTCGGGCCGGCCCAAATTGATGGTCACCACTTCCGGCCCAGCTGTGTCCTTGCGCAAGTACACTCGCGCCAGGCCCTGGTTTACAATCCTGAGCGGTTCCGCAGCGCGCGTTAAGGCAAGTCAATGAGCAGCACGTCTACGTAAAGCCCAGAAGCTGGATCTTCTCCACCTTGCCCTTCATGAGGTACTCTCGAAGCATTTCTTGCATTGTAACCTGCGCCGAGCCAATGACCATGCGACTGGGGCCTAGCTTCTCGGGATATAAGCTTCTAGGGATATGGTGGGGTGGCGCATGTCAGAACCTCAGAACATGGCAAGGTATGCAAATCTAGAGTCCAAAGAGTCTAGAGTCTAGAGCCTACGGATGAAACGTTCAACTCGGGCCACATTCGGTTGAAGGTGGCAGGCATCCTGGGCAGAGTCTCAGCAATTTCTGCTCTCATCGCGCTCTTCTGCAGCTCTCTGGGATTCAGCGGTTCAGAAGCCTTGACGGAAACCGTCAGTTGAAGGAGCCCATCCAACGCAATCACGGGAGCTTGCCTCGCCATGTCCCAGCAAAGGTCCAGCGCACTTTTGGCCATGCTTTGGCCTTTCGTTTGGTGGTGCCGGAGATTGATACTCCTCCCTTGTTCAAGTCTTGTCCGACAAAAAATTCAGTCCACCAACTGCCAGATTTCCCCATCTTCTTTCACCCTGAGGTCGCTGAGGCAAGGCTGGAGCTGCGAATCCAAGAAATCTTCGGCCATGGCACGAAACTTCCCACCCAGTCGCGGGTGGCTGCGGAGCTTCATGCAAATATTCCAGGCCTCCATGTAAGTGGCGCTGTCAAACTGTTCTGGGAGCAGCTTCAATCGCGCAACCAGGGCCGGAATCACATCCTTCAGAAACACATCCTTCATCAATGCGCGCCGCCTGGAGCCGTCCTGAGTGCTCCCGTGAAGCCAAGTCATGAGGTCATCTTCAGGCAGCTCTTGAAGGTGAACATGCAGGATTTTGATGGCAGTCGAGGTACACTTGCCTAGCTGAGCCATCGGATGCTGGCCTTGTTTGTAAGCAATGCCCGTGTAGGGCGAGGGTCTTGAACACCGAATCTGCGCCCAAAGCCGGCAGGTGCTTGTTGGCAAGAACTTGGGTGGGGCAGTACGCGAACCGAAGGCACGCACAGCCAAGAATTCGTAGTAGATGCCCAGAAAGCATTCCTCGAGTCCCAGCTTTAGGCCCCCGGCCGCGGCAGCAGCTGCATGCTGGTGACGTACATATACGAAGTCCACCCTTTGTCGCGGGATCACTTCAGTGTGTGCCCGCAATTTATCAACCAACGCCGAATGAAAGTCGTCGGGATCTGCAAAGTTGGTGGACGGGTACTGCAGATTTGCATCCTCTGCTGACCACAGTGATCGCTTGAAAGCTAGAGTTCCTGGGTGACCACCGCTAAGTCCAAACCCCAGCTCCTCAGGGGGACCAGTCCAAAATTCGTCGGATTCCAGGAAATACCACGTGTCGAAGACCAGCGCTGTGCATGATGCTAGGCCTCGGAGAATCGGCCAAACTTGAGCCTGCAACCGTGTGGGGCCGTAGTAATCGTCATCATCCCACTGTATAACAACAAGTCCCTGTGCGGCTCGCACAGCAAAATTCCTCTTCTCACCGATTGTTCGAGGCTCTGGAAGATGAAAATACCGTATTCTCTGAAAAAGGGCGCGATGCTCCCATCTCCCACGAATGAACGCTTCCAATGGTGGCTGTGAAGAGTCTACAAGCACCACTTCGAGCAGCTCTTTCTGGTAGTCTTGCATGTCAATCAAGCCCAAAGCGTGGTCCAACAGCTCTGGCCGGTCTCGAGACACAAGGCTAATTGAGACTTCTAACAGGCACGACATCACAACGAAAAAGATGATGTGTGACGCAATGGGAGTCTGCTTTGCCTTCGCAGGCAGGCCGCAACACGTCCCTGAGATGAAACGTTCGCAAGACCTCTCGACTTGAGCCAGCAGCTGCATGAAAAGGGAATTTGCCTGGAACTACTTCTTGCTCAGAAACTTGAAGTACCAGTCGCCTCCTGACCCGTGCTTTCCGCTTCGCCAGCCAGGAAGTAGGACAAACCAAATGCCAACGCTCCTGGTCGCTAGCAGCCATCCACCGATTCAACAATGCCCAGGGCCCAGCGCAAGGGTGTGAAAGCTGTTTCTGCCTCCAGCTGCCAGGACCATCATTCGAATCCTGTGGAAAGCACGGTGCTGGCCCCATATGCAATGAAAAACTGAACCATCAACGAACATCTGTCGACAAGCATGCAAACGAGCCAAACAACAGCTGTAAGGGCTGCTAACGCGGCCTTTGTGCTTCTGGAGACTCCTGAAAAAACCAGTCAAGCATAATATCACTAACCCAAGAACTCAGAAGCCGCAGCCTTGTTGTCCTTCCCCTTCTCGGGCCCTTCTTTTCCTTCAAGAGCTGTTCAATTCAACGGCATTACTACGCAGATCTCATCAGAAAACTCTTCTCCAAGTTTTCGCTGCTCGACACTCCTTCCATTTCGGCTCTGTCCTTGCCCGCTTCTTCTTTGGCCTATGTGCAGGGGGTAAGGGTATTGAAGCTCTTCACTCCGCGTTTCTTCCATCAGTTTGGCTCTGTGCAATGGACGCCAACACAGCGGCTGGAAACATAGATGTAGGCTACGGAAAGAGCCACGGGAAGCGGAGTCTACAGTCTACACTGGACCGGGCTGTGTAAGTTGGGAAAAATGTTGGGCGGTCTTTGCCCTCCAGTTGAGACCAAGCTGCCGTGTGCTCTTTGGGGCCACCTTGCCTCAGGCAGGACTACTGCTCCCTACAGAGAAGCTATGAGACGCATAGCTTGGCATGAGACTCCTGGTACTCTGCCAAGAACTTTTGTCAGTGGAACATATAAGCAGATACATTCCACAGCTCAGTGCATGCTGGGCGGCTTCTCCTTGCTCACCTCTTCAGCTTTTGGGTTCTCCTCATTCTGCAGGCTCGAGGCCAAGGTTCCAAAGCAACCGAGTGAAGGTTCAGAGAATCATCTCGCTACTCACCTCAGTTTAGATACCAAGTGTCTGGAGTCTCCTTCGGGCCTCTCCTCGGCGTCAGATTCAATGGCTGAAAAAAATGCCAATACACATGACCGCCAGATGCTGCGGCTTGCCAGTTTCTTTTGGAACTCTGCAGCTCCATTTATAGCACAGCACAGAATCGATCCCCTAGCTGCGTATGCTGATTTTGTGCACCTGATGCGTTCATACAGCCACAACTACTGGAATCTTTGCCAAGAGGCTTGCTTGCCCCGTTCTCCTCACACAGACAATGTCAAGATTGCAAGGCACTTTATGGGACAGTCAGCTGCACCTGTACCAAAACTGGCGGCTAGGACAGTTTAGCTAAAATTGTGCCTGGTGCTTCGCGGACTCTGATGATTCATGGCCTAAATTGCAAATGCCGACCAAGCTGCCTTTGCGGCTTCAGCTGGTTTCGCAGCCTGCTTTGCTCCAGGAATGTGGCTTATCTTTCATAGGTTACCGGACTACATACACACGAGTCACAGACCTGGACGCCAGCAACGGGAGCATGTGAGCAGAGCAGAAAAAAGACAAGCTGCAACAGGCAACTCGCTTTTGACTGCTCTTACCTTCGTTGGTCACGGAACACAGATGGCACTTGCATGTGTACCCCAGACCCAAATGCGACCAAGCATGTCTTGCCACCCTGTCCCAAACCAGAATCGCCAGACAGACGCTGCGTCGAAAAACGAACCAGTGATCCCGGTCCAAACGAAAATACTGCTCTCTAACGGCAAGGTTTTGCTTACCATGGCATGCAGAAATCATAGTGCAGTAGTTGCTCTGAAAAGGCTGAAGAATTGTTCTTTCGCTCTTATCTAAACATGCAGGTTTGCTTTGCTACCGGCAGCCGCCGAACACCAGCGTTTTTTCTTGCGGGCCAGTCGCCTGCTTGTTTCATTTTAGGTTGTTTTTGGTCTCTACCCAAACGCGGAATGCAGACCCCTCACACGATCCACGCAGATACACACCATGCCCTCATGCCCTTGTCTGTAGGCAGGCGCAGCTTAAACCAAACTTAGCTGACTTAAGATGACATCATAGGCAAATTCGTATACTCAACCTGAGATCTCCAAAGCCAGGTGCAGGTGCCTTGGATGGATGGGTGTAAGTGTAAGAGGCAGCAGATGATGCAGATGCAAATCCACTCCCCTTGGCCTCCTTGGCACTTCTACCTTTGAAGAAGCCCTCGAAACCTTTGGGCGGCTTACCCTGTCCTTGGTGGCAGAACTGATCTTCTCGCAGTTGGTTGCAGGAGCAGCAAAGTTTTGATGTAAATGCCGCAGAGCAACCACTGCAGAACCGTAAGCCTGAACGGCTCCTTTGTCCAAAGTAGCAGCAGCGAGCTAAGGATCCAATCATTTGGTAGTTACGTAAGTAGGCCCTCGAGGTCACACAAAAAGCTTCCAAGACCTCCCAAGAGTCTTGAAATGTAAAGGTCTTCGTATGGCTAGGGCCACCTGAGCTTTGTGGAAGAAGGGTTGCATGACACGATCTTTGCCGATTGAGTTGCAAGGCATCCTTTGCGAGGCCAGTTAGACAGCAGTATACTACCAAAATGGATTATATAATATAATATTAGAATGTTTTGAATTATGCTATACTATCCTTACTATACTATGTTGCACAGCAAACGTTGCAGGAGGCTTGGTGCGTCGTTGCCGTGACAAGTCAAAACCCTGGACAAGCCACTTGACGCCCGGTGCCCAGGCGTCGCAACGTCGAAAGCATGGCCTTCCAGTGGTTCCAAGAAGCTGAAGATTCTTTTCGAGTATTTGAAGATTGTCTTTGTAGAGTGGAACGTTTCTGTGCCCATGGGGAGGGGATGGGGAGGCCTCAGATACTGCAGCGCGCAACGCTTGGAAGTAAACCTGCAAATTCTGCGAGAAGAAATATCCGCACCAGATTGCAGGCTCCAAATCCAAAAGACCAATCTCACAATGCTGCAAAAAGCAGCACTTGGAATTGCTCTGAACTTGGAAGCGCAAAATTGTCACCAGCATGGTACTCCTACAACTCACTTTTTTGGGCTAGACGCATAAAACGGCAAGAACAAGAAAGGTACTCGGAATGGGGCTAAAACAGGATGAGCAAGATTGACACCACAGTACTAGCAAACGTAACAACGATCGCTGCCAGCATTGAATCGTAAGAGAAGAAAAAAAGGTTGTAGCATAACAACTCTTCCAAGTTTAGGCGGCTTGGCTTAGCCGAAGCGAAGGAAAGTAGTAGCAACAATACTTACAGCACGTCTAAAAGGAGCAGGAGCCGTACCAGCTCGAGCCTGTAGCAAATATAGCAGAATAGCAGAACAATATGCGCGATACCAAGTATGGCGAGGGCTTTTCAAACAGTACGTGTAGTTTTCTGTAGTGATGACGTAATACGTCTTGTAGAAGAAATGGAAAGAATAGCCATATGTACAAGGCGTCGTGAGAGCAGTCATTCGTAGAGATACCACCGATTGCACTGAACTACAGTACTCATAACACAGGATGGATGATATAAAGCACTGGAAAGCACAATATCACACAGAGTCTAGAAAAGTATAGTCTAGGATAATATGGTATAGAATAATACTATTAGTATTAGTATAATTTTCCATTAGTATTACTCGGAGTATGTGTTAGAGCAAGATAGTATAGCAACGATACGGTGCAAGGCTAGGCTAGCATAGATAATCAGGAGAAGGGGCTCAAAGGATGACCCATAGGCCAGCAGACCCGATGGACGACCCCCTGGAGAGGAATTCCTGTCAAAAGTCCTCAAAATGGTCCTCCAAGCTAAGCCAACCTGGAACCCAAGGTTCCTATGCAGCTTTGAAAGACTACGGAAAGTTCTACAGTGAGCGCGCCTGCAGCAAACGGTCGCAGGGAAGCAAAACCCTTCAAGAACAGCTAACGGCTGCCAAGCAGAATACAGCCGATCCAGTAGCCACAAGGACACAAGGAGCTGAAGGCGCAACTGTCATTCCTTACACTACTGGTCTGTGGCAGATGCCGGCACGAGCTTGTGCAGTAGCCCGGGCATGTGTGCCTGCAAAGACGAGTCTCTGCAATGTCGGCTGTGTGAAATCTCTTAGCACGTGGGCCGGGTAGGAGGCCTTGAGGAGTGAGACAGGGCAACGGATTGAATCCCGGCTTGTGCTTTCCACCACCGATACCGTCTGCCTTTCGTGAGCACATTTTCCGGAGACCCTTCACCTTGCGTCACAGACGGCTGAGCCGCTGGCAGCTGGTCACCTGCGCTTTACGCAGTCTTGGCTGCTCCAGGATTTCGAAATTTACCAAGCAAGCAGCTGAACGAGAGCAACCTGCTTCCACGTTTCGCGAAGCTTGGAACGACACGCCTTGTAAGAGAATGCCCAACTCTCTGGGAACATGTGCGGTCATCCGAACGGGCTTTGCGTCGGGCTACACTGCAACGGGCTTGCTTCAAGTACGGTACAATTTGGGGGTGCCTGCTTTTGCAAGTGAGAAAAGAGTTGCCGATGCTTGGCCAGTCTTGTGGCTATGCCAAACGCGAAGCCAGGTGCCCCACAAGTGTTGGCATCAAGCTGGGCAGTGCCGCTGAAAGTGCTCCTTAGAGACTACTAGCTAGGATTCGTTCTTCACGATTCCTGCTCTGTCGTCTGCGGCGCAAGCCCGTCCGCTGCCAGATTTGCTCGGAATTTTCCGCATCCTTCCTGATGGGCAGACGGCAAATTTGCCCTTGCGGGCTTGTCCAGATGAGGTTCTAATTCCCTTCGAACAGCACAAGCTGATGTTGCACGGCACTTTCTCCAAAGCAAAAAGCAGAGGTCTATCTCGAGTCTGTCCCGCACGCAGGATCGCATCAAAGTTGAAAGTCCTCCATTTAGGTGGACAGAACGTTCAAAAAGGTGCCGTTGTCCCCTCGGCGGCTCCACCTTGCAAATCGCAATTTCCTTTCTCTGCCTGTCCTACCAGTGCCGCGTAGCGGAACAACTTCGGAACTTTGGCGCATTGTTCCAAAGTAGTACGATCAGCCTTCTGCCTAAAGCCTATGCTTTGCACAGACGATTTTCCGTAACACCAGTGTGTGGCATCGCACTCATCGAGAGTAGGCAGGGACCCGAAGCAAGGAAAAGAACTGAGGTGCAAGGCTACAGTCAGTCAACGTTACAATAGAATGCAACACTTCGCTTCGAAGATGCGGTCTCCTGATAGGGTTAGCCACACATGGCGCAAGGGTCACATTTACTCTGTTCGACACGACACTTACTTCCCAGAACCCAGATTTCTACGTCAGGAGTTCGGTCCCAAGCTGGCCACACAAACCCCTAACAAAAAGATCTGGGTCGCACATTCTCAACATGTAAGGGATAAACGATCACATTCTGGCTCCACGGGCTCCAGTAAGAAGAGGCTCTGCGCTGCTTTCAAGGGAGCTCTGGTGGAAATAACATGATGTTCGCCAAAGTCCCAAGCGCTGGATCCTGAATTTGTACTTGTCACCACGGTTTTAACGTACCCACAGACTTTGCCAGCCCAACCTTCGCGCGGTAAATGTGACGCTCACTGTGCAGGAACTCTAAGCCATGCCAGCGCTTCGCTTCAGAGTTGTACTACTCTGCAGTCGAGCATCTGCATGAGATTAAAATGGGACACAGCTGAAGATGCTTGGCTCATTAAGCCAAATGCAGCTCTCCTCTGGAGAAGCTACCGGAAAAGCCTCTTCTTGCTGAGAAGTGGGGATTTGCACCACCAAATTCCCAAAAGCTATGCAAGCTACCTACCGCTCACATTCGATATCCCACCTCGGATGTTGAAGCTGCACAGCTCTGTGAACATCCCAGCTGCGAGAGTGTATTCGCAAGGCCATCGTGGCCTGTCCTCATGGCCCAAGCTGGGAGCCAGGCGGGGATCGTTGCTGAAGTGAGCCATTTACAGCCTCTCCCTCAGTGAGCCCCACATGAAGACACATACTGATTATGCACCACATGATGATCTGAGCATGTGACTGCCACATTTTTGAATCCATCGGGGAAAGCCCGCGCAGCGGCGAAGCAGAAATCTGCGACCGTGAAAGCGAGATCTGGGACAAGGAAGCCGAGTCATCGTTCTCGCCAGATGTGGATTGAGTAGACTTTCCTGTCTCGCCCTCCGCGACCTAACAACATAGAAGCATTCCAGAACTGGGAGTGGGCAAACACAAACATGGCGCACCTCATCAAGACAGTGCTGTGGGACGCGTACAGCTTCTCGCCAGTAGTCTTCTGTCTGGAAGCGGAATCGCCGGCATATCTCGTTCACCTGCACACATCAAACCCTACCAACCTCTCCTGCTTCAAACTGGAAGCCTGCTAGCAACCAGCGGCCTGAGCTTGCATCACCTGCAAAGGGCCAAGCATGCCAAGCGTGCCGCAAAAGCCCGGGTGCTACTTCGCTCATGACCAGCCTTGATGGAAGTCAGCGGGGAGAACGGCAGTGCCAGTATGTTCAGCACACGTTTAACCTGAGCGGAACAACCACCAAATGAGAGTCAACACAAAAATAGCCCCTGCTTTGTTCTGGATGCCACGAGCTTACCTCACTGCTGTCTCAGGAGGGCGCAGACTTGGCAATCTGTTGCCCCCGCTTGCTGATATCCTGCTGGCACAAACGGTGTGCGGAAGCACTCTGAAGCTGGCTTCTTGATGATGGCAGCTTCAACTGTTGGGTCAGCCGCGATGACGTTTCAGTGTGCTGCACTTTGACCGCTGAGAAGCCTGATAATACTCCGCATGCGGAAACTCAAACTGCGGGTCTGCCAGAGCGCTGACGATCTCCAGCTGGTCATCTGCATAGGTTTTGTCCAGTGCCTGTTACATGGTGCCAGTGCTTGAGTGGATCTTGCATCACAAGACGAATTCTTGCAAAGGTGAAGGACTAGTTACCTCGGGTTTCTCCTTCCTCGATCTGGAACCGATATAGCGTAACCACATTAGTGCACAGCTCGACAGCCACAAGACTTGCCCCCAGTCTAAGATTTATGGAAAGTGCCCGTTGCGCGCTGCCTCCAAAATGTCCAGGAACGCCTCGTCACGAAGAATGCCGGCCGTGAGCACTACCAAGAGGAAATGAGCTGTCCTTTGGCAAAACGCTTCAAGTTCTTTGAGCATTCCCGGACTAAAATACTCAGAAATAGTCAGGACAATTGCGCAGTCCAACCTTGGAGTCTCCTAACAGAAAAGACCTTCAAGGATAGAGCTGGGCGTCTGCGCAGCGTCAATAGCATCTGCAGCATTGCTGGCAACAAGAACGTTTTTGTGAGTTCGTTCCATGACCATGTCTCGCATCACCTGGCATGGCCACCAATCAGCCAAACAGGCATCAAGCACAACAACTTCAGCAGGAATCTTGTTGTCTTACCAGCGACTTGTCATGGGAATTCTGTGCCGCTGCCTGGCACGCCATTCTGCCTTCAGAACTGCCCATGCAGCCCAGGACCAGTATGTCTGCACGCGGGTCCTCTGCCTGATGCAGGGAAGGCTGTGGACAGTCAGTGGCCATACAAACCTAGAGCACAGCACCCACAGATTCCCTGCCTCCATAGAGAGGGCTTTCTCAACGAAACTGCGCTGTATTCCAATTTTCCTTGTGCCCAGCAAGACTGAAGCAAACAGCAACGCACATGACAAACTTTACGACCCGAACGGCATTGCACTCTTGCAAGAAAGGATCTCAAGCAGGTTTGACACGAGAGCCGTTTGCGCTCCTGGGCCGGAATGACAAAATCAGGCAAACACGGGGCAGCAACAGTCAGCTAGAGTCTAGAGATTCATCACGCGCATATCATTTGCCGCTTGGTCTCTAAAGGGCGCGCAGGTATCATACCCCAACGATGGCATCGACGGCAGAACTCTATAGCTCTCCTGGATGGCAGCAGAAAAGCTGAGCTTTAATTCAAACCTGTCCTCTGCTTCGAAGCTGTTTGCAGACTTTATTGGTGACTGCACCACGCTTTCAGCTTCAAGCAGTGCTGCACTGCGCTCCGTGATTCTCTAGAAGGCTTTTTTGCTTCTGGACTTGTGCTTGCGCCAGAACGTTGGCTGAAGCGTCCGGGCCTAAAAGACTGAAAACCCAGGAGCTTGTAGCAACGGAAAAGAACCCAGAAGTGGAAACGCATCGCTTTAGAGACCGAAGCCAAGAGTACAGCATCCGGTGAGAAGCTGATGGCCAGGCCTGACATTAAACCCCAAATCGGCATCTTTGGATAGTGCGGGCACGGCATCATCCAGAAACTGGTGCGCGGCTTGCTCCCCGGCATCGAGTTTGCCAGTTGCCTACTACTTGTATCGTAGAAACATGTAAGACTCCCATCTTGCGTGGCAATTGCTTTCTGAAAATGCCATGCATGCCAACCTGAGCCAAAGTTCAAACCTTGTGACAGCTCAGCCCCCACAAGTGTGAGGGAGCGAGTATGGAAGTGAAAACTCGGGCAGATGCACCACTTCATTGGTGAATCAGCACTATGGGGGAGTCGGGAATCGAGCAAATGACAGCATGGGCTTCCTCGAAAATCGAAGCGAGGCGAGCAGAAAGGCGATATGCACCAGCTGGCAAGAACCACAAACCTCTGCCATTCCTAAAAACCTGCCCCGCAGACGCACATTTCTGGAAGCAACACGTGGCAAGTCCTCCTGTCATTTGGCGCCCCATCAACAAGCAATGATGGATGCTGCAGCCAATCTACCACTCAAGTTTGCCTCGTCGCAGAGTGAAGGCTATCTTGGTTCACGTTAGCGCAAACGATACAAATAATAGTCTGCATTATGTCTTGGAGGCACAGCACTTGTAGTGTCAACTTCACGCGCGTGAAAACCGGTATGGGGTGGCCTTCCCGTTGGCAATGTTGCATTAGGCTGTGATTTCTGCCAGTGCGGGAATAGTAGCCCTTCATCAAACTGACGTGGCAGATGTTTGCAGGCAGCATGGAATGCTGTTCCCAAATTCAGTCACAATTCTCCCCCCCAACTCCATGCCCACCCCGCCTTGCCCTAATGCTTTTCTCTTCATAAGCTGGGAGCATGCCCAAGTCTATTTGCGCAGACCATTCAGAGATTCTCTTGCAAAATCTCAGGTTCTGAAAGAAGGAAACGCTTTAGATTGGATTCTTGCGGGGTGCCGGCGAGCTGGGAACAACTTGAACACTGGCAAACACTTGCTGTAGACGTTGAAGGAATGTTTTGTTAGGAACATTGGTGCAGATGCACAGCCCATCCTCGATGGCGTCTGGCTCCAACGCATTTTGGGCAAAAATCATGATATCGGAGCTTGACCATCCTCAAACGCATGCGCTGTCAGCTACCGTGGCCTTTCTTGTGGCTTAAGAAGTGGGTGCCTGCACGCAGACTCTCAAAACCTGCGCGATCGTAGAATTCAAAGTCTGCGCATCTCACCTGAGTACCAGGAACAGGCATGCGCAGGCTCAAGCTCCTTCTTGCAGCCGAAGTACAAGGACCACATTGATCTGGTTCTTCATTGCAACTGCAACCTGGCTCCCCATTCCACACGTCACACAAGCCTAGCCCAGTCTGTTTTCGAGGCAAAGATCAAGAAGCTCTACAGTAACATGACGGCATGGGGCTTCCACTGCACACCAGGGTCTTGTGAGAGTCATCTTCGTCGCAACCACTACCAACGTCCGTGTTTGATGTCTGACAATGTCCCCGATGTCCTGCTGGCGGTCAGGAAGAACCCATCTGAGATCAGCTAGCTTGTATTTGCTGCCTCCATTGCCAAAAGAAAAAGTTGCGGAATTTTCCAGATTTGGCCGAGTGTCTGCTAACCCCTCAAGCTCATCCTGGGATGACAGCATTCAAGCAAAGCTGTAAGCAAAACTCTGAGGCTGCACTCACCTGACTCAAGTCACAGTGCTCTCTATACTTCGTCTGTGGTCAGCGTGAGACGTTGCTAGAAAACAAAGTCTACATTGGTCGCAGCTTCAACAGCATGATCGTTTACTTGCAACAGCTGAAATCAACGCTCCAGCTGACTCGCGCTGACGTATGCGCCATGACGTATGCGCCATGTGGCGGAGTCGAGGAAGATCTTGGCTTTGCTGGCCCTGAGTGAGGTAGTCGTGCGAATGCAAATGAGTCATCCTTGCAGCACGCAGCTCAGACTTACACAGCGCCCAGCGTCTGACGCTGCATCTCTGACTTGATCCATCGGCAAAGTATTCCAGCCCCAGCTTTATGGTGGCACAGAAAGGCATCATACGTCTTGCCTGGCAAAGCTGCATACGAAACGACAGTAAATTCTCAGTAGATACTTCCCTGCCAAGGTGCCAGGGAAGAGTCTGCGGTAAAGAGACACCAGCGCCATGACCCCCAAACCAATTCCAATGAGAATCATCAAGGCAAGCAGAAAGAGACTCAACAGTGTCCTGCAGCAAATCATATCTGCGAAAGATGTGGTAGAACGTCTACGGAAATCTACTCCCGTGGCCTTGTGTCGGGCGTCGCAGTCTCAACAAGGAAGGCGGAGATCATCAAAAAAACGAGCAGTCCCAGGTTTAGCAAAATGTCCGCCAAGCATGCGATACTGGTGGCCCAGGGCATAACATTGCTAGTTGCCACGGCATACAAGGTCTCAGAAGCAAGCAGGGCAGATGGAGCAACCTGGTGTAACGAATCTACGTGCACAATCCAAGCCCAGGCACTAGTACCGCTGAAAGGGCCAGAATCTGAACTGCAGCTGCATCTGCAAAAACAATGGGCACCAGAGCCACCACTAGCTTCTGAAGCAAGAAAACAGGACCTGGCTGTGAGGAGATTCTCATGTTGTTTATGCTGCTTCTTTAGCTTTGTGCACATGCAATGACATGAACCAGCTGAGTAGCCCCAGTAGTAGGCTTTGTCATGGAATCGCTGGAAGAGGAACCGGTACTTCGTGAGCAGCTTCAGGCCCAAACCACTGTTGACGAGAGCAGGATATCGAAAGACAATTTGAAGGATGTACGCCAGGAAGCCCACCCCATAAACTGCCAAGCCAATCACCGAGCAAATGACCAAGGGGAGGTGGTCTGGTCCCCAGCAGATGACTGAGGGTTGTGTCACCATGGTGTGCTTGCCATTGGGATTGGATTTGCAGTGAATTGGTCTGGTCATGGACATGCATATTGCTAGGTACAGAACCATGAAGACAAGGCCAAGTGTGTTGAAGTATCTCGTCCAACTGAATCTCTCACCTTTCCAGCGTGCTGTGATTGCCCCGAGAAAACCTCCAAACGAAGCCAGCGTTGGGATCAGCAGCATCACAGCCAGTGTCAGGAGCACTGGATCCTGCGTGCCCACCTGAGACTGGCTCCGAAATCCCGCTCAGCTGACAAAAAACGTATGGCATGCTCAATGAACTACAATACAAGCAGCGAGAGTCTTCATTACAATGCACTGCGTGCAGCAAGCGTCATGGCACTCGATCTTGATGGCTTGCAGGTCAAAATTTACGATTTGCAGGAAGGACAGCACGCTCTTGACCGGCTCTTCCCATACCAGGGAGAGGTCCCCAAACACGCCTCAGGGCAAGGAAACCTTGATCACTGCTAATTCGGAGGTTGGAGGATCAAAGCAATGTGGCAAGCCAGTGTGGAAGGCGAGGCTCCCAGAGTTTGAAGCAGAACCTCGCACACATTCATGATCATTCATGGATGCACTCAGCACCTCGCAAGACATAGGTTATGCCGAGGGACCCCAGCTTGAGACACAATCACCATCAGCGAGATCATTGCCCTAGAGCTTTTGAAAAAGGCCATTTGCCTTGTCGGGTCCACGCTTCATCACCGTGCGCGCGCTACTCTCTGACAAAAACTCCTCAGGCAAGCTGCAAATGTCGCGCAAAGCACAGGGTGAGAACGACGACCACACATATCGCAAGAATGGCAGGCAAAGCGTCCGCCGACGAACACTCTGCACCTCATTCCCAGACTTGTTGTGACTCGGACTTCCCAGCATGGCGGAGCCACAGCTGGCCACCAGGGGAAGAGCAAAAAAGATAAGCTCCCGACACGCTCCCAGGCTTGTTGGGAAGTGGTGAGGTTGGCACCAGCCACAAGCAATGCCCTCAGGGGCCAAAAGCTGCATTCAGAAGTGCGTGGACCATGTTGCCGGCAGCCAAGCCTGTCGTCCTGATGGACAAACTCGTCCAGGTCGACCACCCAGACAGTGAAGCGCACCACTGCACTTGAACCTCAGCTGACTATGCACATGCTCCAAGTTCTGCGCTGCCAAGACCAAGCATGCATCTGCGTGGCACGCTCAGCGGTTCATGTGGATCTGACCAGTAGCCTGCACGACAGCTCCAAGGGTTGCAAGCACCAATGTTCACAGTCTCAAGCCATTTACGATCCGAAGTTGTGCCGACAAAGTATCTTTGCTGTCGGAGCCGTAGACCATTAAACTAATTGTGGTGGCATGGGACTTGCCAGAACTGGCCCTCAGAACGTGACGGGATGGCTGGGTTTGATTGGCTTTGCCATTTCACTCTGAAAGCTAACGTAAACCTGTCCGCATCCTAAGATGCGAAGAGCTCCATGACAAGACAAAGGGCTTGTTGCCTGTCGCAGCCTACATGCAAACGCTTGGCCTGGTTTCAATTCTGGTGGGGAGTGCTTGCAGTCGGCATCCTGAGGCAGGGAGTGTGGTAGAAAACTTTGAGCGGCTGCATCAGGTGCTTCAACAAAGCTGCTCTGCAAGAACCTAGCAGGCTCTCCTCTATATGCACCTCGCAGTACAATCGAGATGTGCATTCCTCACAGCAACGGCTGTCAGTTGATACCAATGCCAAGCCATTCACAAGCATGTTCTCCTCTCCATCTGCGACAGTAAAAGAGGAGCAGAAGTCTTCGACCCGTTGCATGACAGCTTCGTGCAAGCGCCTGCTCGCGGTGTCCTGGACAAGCCACTGAAGCCAGCCAGGGAAAAGACATTAAAGAAGCAAAAACACATAATGAAGAACGATCCATCCTTTAAACCCGATTCGGGATCCAAATCGAACATGAGTGATGTGTTTTTTCTAACTCAAAGCTGAAGGAAGAAGCGGTCGCTTCCACGAAATGCTTCCAACCTTCCGTGGGTGCGATCCGCTGCGGACCAGGGGTCGAAGTGCTAGAATAAGCCGTGCTTACAAACGTGTTGGCATACAAGAACAGAAGCCTGTTGGTTAGCATTACCTGGCCCTTTTGCATGCCTTCCATAGAGCTTCCCCGAACTTCCTGAGCTGTAATGAAATGTTGGAGACCCAATTGCTTGCAGAAGCTGGGAATGGATAGCTATATCTTATCCTGACCTGAGCTTGCCAGAGACTTTCCGCGAACTCTTTCTTATTCTTCCCCGCACAAAGTCCCGTGCCATTTGCCGACTCTGCTACCACGAGTTGCCACCGTGTTTACTTCAAGCCCAACGCCGAAAAAAAGCAGCTCATAGCATGAAATCAGGAAATAACCTTTTGCACATGACTGCAAAACTGTTGGGAGGTAACTTCATGGAACGCACGCAGTGTTCTCTTTGTTCTAAAGCGTGGCAGGCGTTTGTAGTTCGCATCTTTCTGGCTCGTTGGCCATGCGAAGTCCCGCCATACTTCTTGACTCTTCACACGAAGATTCTCCCATTTTGCGGTGGCAAAGCCGCCATGTTTGCAATAATTCGCTCTTCAGCTTGGACTATATCAAACATTATGTTTGCGGATAATTGTGCGTGTCCCGTGCCGTGTTGTCATCCAGAGTCATCCATGACTTGGATGGATGATGAACACCAGGCCCCCATCAATGCATTCATGCTAATCGCTAATTACAAATCTGGACTCCGCAGGCCCAAAACACTGAACTTGCGCCAGAAGCGTGGGAACGTAGCCCGCCACAAGGAGAACAGCCTGTAAAGACGTAAGGCTTTCTTGAGAAAAGATAAGGCGAGTAAACCTCCTGCTCGCGACAGGAAATTCTTCAGGGTTGCAGGGAGCATTTTGGGGCCTTGCTCAGGCCAACGTGGGCAAGTAGGACGGCGGGGTTGCATTTTATGGAGGCCTGGGGATGTATAAACGTGCCTCCCATTGAGTGTGGACAAAGTCCACAAGCGGGTCTAACATGTGTTACTTGGAGACGTCTTGGGATTGCTGTAATTACAGCAGATGTGTCGCTGTTTTCGGCACGTTCAGCAGGATGGTCGTCACACGGTTTCTTTTCTTCAAGTGTGTTTTGATCCAACCATCCATGTAGACTTGTGACTGATCATTGGTGCGCTCGTAGCAGGCAACACTCCAGGCCGTGGTGGGTGATCCATGCACACCCACAATGGAGATTCGGCGCATCAAAAATGTTAAGAGTCAGCATCTGCTCTCCCCAAGATCTCCTTGCCCATGCTTCCGTGCGCACATGGTTCCGCAGCAAAGCATGCAAATAAAGAACACATGGCTCAAAACCTTTCACCAGCAGATATTAAGATTGACATGCATGAGTGGCGTGAGGGTGCTTGTCCTTGAGGATGATGTCTCGGGAACCAGGGCAGATCATTCCCTGGCAGGTCATGTATGCAACAGTTGCATTGCAACTCCAGGACTCATCATCTAATTAGGTCGGGTCAACCATGGTGATTTCAACGGCTGTGAACATGATTGAAGTTCTCTCATGCATGTGGGACATGCCCTCATTTCAAGCTTTGGCCCAACGGCAGTGTCCATCAGAAGCAGCTCATGCTCAAAATCCCAAGCAAGGCTGGCTCCTCGGGGCAGTCCACGCATCTTCCCAAACGAGCACACAGTGTCGGCGATCCAAATATGTCTTGCTCTGGTGAGCCATCACAGGTGTCGACATGGTACCTCAACGCGATGAGTCTAAAGTTCTGGTCTGAGGATAGATTGCGCGACAGGCAGCCTTCCATTCGGAAGCGATAGTGAAGGCCCAGGGCAGACGCATGCCTCACTTGAACATGCAACTGCAGGGAATTCCGCGGACATGCAGAGAACATGAAAATGGATGGCAATAGCTATGGCAACCATGACAACTGCGCAGCTCTGTTATTGTGGAATCCCGGTTTGTGTGCGGCGGCCCTTTGAAAAAATCGAATGATTTGGGGGATGTAATTTTCTGACCTGTCTGGGGCATGCAGAAGGCAAAAGCCTTAAGCCTTGAATGCGCCACCTATTCAAAGCCAAGGCCTCAAGATCGGCCCAAAACTATCGATTTGTTAAACCCCTCATTTTAGGTGGCCAATCACTCATGGCTTGAGGGGGTGGTGGCGCAGCAGTTTGGCATGATCCTATGGATTTTTTACTGGAAAACTACGACCCAGATTTGTTGAGGTGAACCTACCCCTGCTGTGAATATAGGGTGCATTTTTTGGTTTGGTGGGGGTCTAGTACACTTATCAGGCTCGCAGAATGAATGGGCAATTCCGAGCCACAAACTGGTCCGTGGAGCCTGCAGAATTTGTCGTGAATCCAGCTTTGCATGGCTTGGCAGCTGCTTGACCTGTTTCGTTCCTCGGAGTTAACAGTAACAGTAATAGTAATCATAATAGTAGTAATAGAAATAAAAAATGGTAACAACGAAAAAATATTAATAATAACAATGACAGTAATAACAGAGCATGTGCTGCAGTGAGTTACATGGTTTCCTACGCCAGCGTACCGTCACACACGCTAAGAGTAGCCCATGTCTGGATCAGTGAGGGCAAGGCTCTGGTACGTTCCAGGAGGTGCGATCAGGCAGGTGTGCACCGGAGCTGAAGCAGGTCGAAAGTGACCTGAGATCTGCTGTGGTTATAGTCCCCCTGAAGTAGATAGAATATGGCTTAGGGTAGATTATAATAAGTTCCCCATATATCCCAAATTCAATCTACTTAAGGGGGCCTATGTACTTGTTTGTCAGTGGTTCATGCGAGCACAAGGAATCCGACATGGATGGAAGGCAGACAAGGAAGGGCAAGACCAGTGCCACTGTGTGATCCCTGTTTCTGGCCGAACTGCACGAACGTCCCACACTGTAAGAGACACTAGAGCGAGTGCTGTCAAGTGGCCCTTGTCGCATGGCATGCAGTCCTGAACTCTTAGTGTTTCAGCCCAAAAAGACCCTGTGTGCCATGTTTACGCCACTGAATTATGCAACCAGTGACAGACAAGGCTCACTGCTGGCGATGTCAAAGAACATGCCAGGTGCGCAGTCCAGATTCCAGGTCAAGTCAACATAGCCGCTGTCGCTCGAATCATGCTTCTCCATATAGGTTGCGAACGGGTCACTCGAACCCCATGCATAGATCAAGCCAATCTTGGCACTCTTCACCTGTGCATGACTGCAATCTGAAAATCTCGTGCACGCTATCACAATAAGAGCTCAGTCCTTGGGCACGTGATATACACACAACAACAAGTCCTTCTTGGCCGTCCAAGAAACCGGGAGCGTGATGTCATACATGTCTTCAGTGGCGAAATATCTTCTAAATTGGACGAGGCTGAAGCCAGGACTGCATTCAGTATCTGGACACCACTCTTGTCCAGGTATGCCCAAACTGCCGGGGATCAACATCAAGTCATTCTTGCCATTCAGCAAATTTCCAAGATCGTCAGAACGCTGCCCCGGCAACATTTCATCCTTGGTAGGCTCTTCGATTGACCACGCGAAACGGTCCTCCACCACTGCGCGTCCATCCTTCACGAAGGCAACCTTAGCCCACTTCCAAAGAAAGCAGACATGGGCCACATGCACAAGATCATAAGTGAGCACCAAGTTGCTACCATGTCAGTTCGGGCCATCAGTCTGCCCTCCTCGTGGCTCGGATTTAACCACCCAATTCCCATCCAGCCTTGGATTCATGAGCTGTCGACTGCAAGCTTGAGCGCCTCATTCCCATGCTCTTACCACTCAATCAAAATCAAGAGCAATCATGACTTCACTGGCACTCATACTTTCATGTAATGGCTGCTTGGCAACCCCGGGTCTTGGCACACAGTGTAACGTTGACATACTGCTTGGCGAAATCGGGCGTATAGAAAATCGTGTAGTGTGGGCCTGAACCGCTCCAGGAAACAACGCACAGGTATGGCGTTTGTATGTGCTGTAGACAGGACACTGGATTGCATACAAAAGTTTCTGTCTGTTCATGATATTATCGCGGTAATGGATTCCATAGGCGTCCCGCGTGGACAGGGAGGGCTGTCTCTCTCTCCCGCACATTGTCAAGTCAGGGGTTTCCAGTCCAGATGTGATGTTTGGTTTTCCCTCAGCCAATGTGGCACCTTGGTTTTAGCAGGTAGTGCTTACCAGCTGTTTCAGGATCAGGGCACCTGGTGTGGAGATTTGCTAGCAGGTCCCCTGTGGCCAAACGGAATGCAATAAACTACATGTCTCAGGCTTCCAAAGCTACTCGTTTCAGGAATCTCAGGTTTGCGGTTGCGGGGCCATCCACGGTAGTGCTAACTACTAGTAGTACTACCACCACCATATGGGCCTTTAATCGATGGTGAGTTGAACTCTGCAAGTTGTTGGCAACGGAGGGTGATGTGGGTGTGGGTTGGGTGCGGGCAGTACACAGACTATGCAAACAGGAAACGTTCATTGTCCGGCCGTCTGCACGAAACACGAAGAGAACAGTGCCCCCAGCAGCCCATGTAGCATGATTGAACAAATACACAAGGGCTTTGCTGGCTCAGGCGCCTAGGCTCCTGAAGCTGGCATAGCCCCAGTCCATGGCGAATGATGCGTTGATGAGCAGCATGTCCTGAACAAGCGGCACACAGCAGTCGGCACATGTCGGCACGCAACTTCCCCTGCTACGAGTACAACACAAACAACCACGCACTGGCAGCGCGTGAACCAATGCTAGTACTCATTAGTACTCCATTCGCACTTCCGACAATTGTTTGGCATGAGCTGCACTAAGTGGTTCACCCAAAGAAACGGCGTGAGACAAGAAAACGGCGCAGGAGCCCCGAAGCCCGCCAGCCAGGGGAGCAACAAAACAAGCCACCCGCCCCCCAGCCAGCCGAACCCTGCCAGCCAAGCTGCGCTCCACCTCACCCACTTGGCACGCTAGTGCGTCTTCCCGTAGCGCTCAGAAAATGAGAACGGGATACGAGCTGAAACATGAAAGGCTGTGCGGTCTTGCGTGCCCATGCACCTGCGGGGGGGGGGGGGGGGGCACTGCTTCGGCAGTGGCGGGAATTGACCTGGCATAAATACCCCCTGCGGCGTCACCCATCGGCGGAAACCTGCAAGCCCTTGGTGTTGCATATGGATTTGGGGAGGCGTGGTGCTGCTGCACACTATAACGTTGCGGCCCCACCAAAAGGTCGTGTAACCGCTAGCCTCTGTAGTGGATTTTTGGGAGACGTCTGACGTCGCGGTTCACCCGGCGCCGTCTTGCTCAGGGAGGCATTGTTCTCAGTGCCGCACCAGGGCCGCGTGGTGCACCCTTAGGCCTCTAGCGGTCAGCAGACTGTTCGCACTTGGGAGCCACGCGGCGACGGGACCTGCTGGTGCTAGCAACCCAGTAGGTCTCTGCATGGTTGCTCTTAGTAGTCGAATTCTGAATGTACAGCGTACAGATTCAGTTTTGACCACGGCATGCTCTTTCGAGGGCGAGCCGTCACCCGCCGCCGCCTCCGTGCCCATGCACGAGTCAACCATCCCATGATGGCTATAGGATCTTCAGTCCACTCGAACAGCATCAAATCCAGGACGCGCTTTACGCGCCAATACCTGCAATTTACGAAGCTTAGGGGAGTCTTAGGGGCAGGTAACTGCAATAGGGAAAGTTGTGCCATTCCATCATTCCATCACAAAGGTAAACGCGCGCCGTACATGGGTTGCCCCTCCACGATGCAAGGAGCACCACCAATGAAGGGTTTCCAGATTAAGTCGCTCCAGCAATGAACCAACCTTCGACGTCGGACCCCTGGAGAGCTAACTGAAACCAGATCGCCAATGCCATTGTTCCTGATGAAGTTGGCGAGTGCCGTACCTACGGACGTGTCATCAATGACAACGGATTCAGAGGCCGACCCCGTACCTTTGCCCCCAGCCAGCACAAAGTCACCACTGTCATCACAACGAGCGGCAAACAGTTCACCTGACTTGGCAAAGGTGTGGAATCCCAAGAGGATAGGGGTGGCAGTATCTGGCCAGCCTTGCTCATATGCTGCTCGGGCTAGAGCATAGGCAAGACGTGGAGTAAGAACGATGATCCAACCAAAGCCTCTCCTCCAAGCTGCTCTGCGCCCAGCGTGGACCAATCCAGCACTCCTTCAGCCACCTTCTTCTTGTCACGGCCGACCCTCCAGCACTTAATGACCTTTTGCAGGGAAAGTTGTGGGTCTGAGGGCTCGCCTTCGTAAAGGCCCTGGTTCAGTGGCCGCCATCACACGAAAACTGTCAAAGTTGTCCACGTGGAAGTTGTATGGCAACCGCTTCCCAATTCGGACCACAATGTTCAGCCGGGATCCCCGCCAATGTCCCGGCGTTCTCCAGTGTTGCAGCGATGACTGCGGTTGCCATCGCCAAAGCTCTTCCCTTGAACGGTGCGGTGCAGCCAATGACAAAGTATCTCTCCACCTTAAAGATGGGGCAACGATGCGGAAGCAGTGGCGGACGTCCTCTGTGTAGGGCCAGGGTCATCTCATCCTCGTTCAGGGCTATCTGCCCCCACAACGGCGCATACCCCATCTGGGTCAAAGGCTGCACAGGAGGGCATGTCTAAAGTCGATTGACGGGGATCAAATTGATGATCAACCGAAGGGTCCGTGACCATGTCCCATCTGGCTCCTGGATCCAGGCCTTGCGAACACTGAACACCCCCGGTTCCTGATCTTCTTGCCCTTCACCTCCACAGTCTCGGCTGGGACCTCACGCTCCATCATCCCCGCTTTAACCAGGTTTGCACAATCTCTTCGGACTCCCACGAGCCTAGTTCAACTGCCGCCTGCTCCCCGTTGGCCTCCTTCAAGAAGAGCTTCGCGTACTTTAGGAGGCTACACGGTGTTCTCGGCAAGGTGAGGAAGCACTTCTCCAAGGATTTGCCGGCTGCCACACCACACATAATTGAGCAAACCCTTTGCCAGGCTCCCCACTAGTC
This sequence comes from Symbiodinium pilosum, assembly GCA_905231905.1. Taxonomy (NCBI): domain Eukaryota; class Dinophyceae; order Suessiales; family Symbiodiniaceae; genus Symbiodinium; species Symbiodinium pilosum. The sequence goes on along the minus strand of CAJNIZ010047748.1, from coordinate 163,599 downwards.
GTTACCAGCCAGTTTTGAACCTGGCTCGGCCTCGGGAAACTCTGGCAGCTATGGGCAGGAGCTCGTACGGCGACAAATGCTCTCTGGCGCACGCGGGCAATGTCCGGATCAGAGTGCCCAAGAGCCTGGCTTAAAGGTGACCGCCACCTTGAAGACCAAGCCCACCAAAGAAGGCTTCGCCACGGTCCTTCCTGAAAGCTAGAACAATGCGGAAGAGGTGGCTGCTGATACTTGTCGACCACCAGGCCCCCCACAAAAAGATTGATCGTGCAACTCCAGGCCGACCTGGCCCAACATAGATTCCACCATCATCGCCATTCCAGCGGTCAGACATGGGCATCACCATCATTATGCGCTAGAGCGCTGTAATCTAAAAGCCATTACGCCACGGTAGACCTCCAAAGGTCCAGGAGGCCGGTCCAACCAGCTCAACGGGGTGTTGCGGCGGTCAAAGATCTCCCGAAACTTGCTCAAAAGTTCCGGCCCCTCATCGGCCAGAAGCTTCGAGAAGTTGCGGCCGAGCACCTCTGCAACCACCTCCGGGGATCCCACATGTTGTCCACCAGGATCTCCATCACGAAAATGATCTCGCCTCCCAGATACCCAAACCCCCCCGAAGGATGAGTCTGCGGTACTCCTGCACCCTCAGGCTGTGGGGTCACTTCAATCGAGCGTTGCCCTTCTTCCCCTTGTCTTCGCCTTTCGTCCCCTTCGGTCAGGGCGCTGTTCGGGGCTTTGTTGGCTCCTCCGACTTCCGCCTCTCCTGAGCTCTTGCACCACCATGCAATCTTGTCTCCATCGCGGCTACCTGCGCGGCCCAGCCCTGGCGCAACACGCGGACGAATCGGCCACCAGGATCAGCTCCAACTGCTCGGCCTGCGTCATGCTCAGCTTGATAGCTTTCAAACGCTGAATTAGGACGTCGAGCGCGCGAAGGGGATCGTCCTTGTGATGAGGTCTATGGCCGGGCCAGTGTCGTCAACTCTTCGTGGTTCCTCGCCCCGATCAGTCCCGGCAGGTTCGCCTGCAGGTAGATCTGTCGAATGAGCCTCGAGCCACAGGCGGCAGTTTGGCATTCATGTCGGCTGTTTCCCCCCTGTTCGCTATGGCGAGGAGCTCTCTGCAGCGCCTGAAAATCGTGGCCAAGTAGTGAAGAGGAGGATGTGCTGCAAAATCCACCTTTTCGTTTCTTCTCCGTGCGGCTTGACCCCAGTCAGTTCAAGGGTCGACCACTTTGCCCCAGAGCGTTCTGTTTCATGGATCTCCTCCAGCACGTCCGCGCCGCTGCCTTTGCTGGGAGTGTTCAGCTCCTTGCCGGCAGCCGTTGGGCTTTGCAGCCGCCGGCTCCTGAAGTCCTGCCCCAAACGCGGCCGCCAGGCCTCCAATGCCAGGCAATCCTGTCTCCACCGCGGCTGTTGCTGCATCACCTCCGCCGGTCACACCCGCGCTCCCAACGGGTCCGGAAGACCAGCCTCCCAAGACAATGCAAGCGCAGCCAACCTCGGGTGAGCAGCAATCTAAGCCTCATCGTTCGGGGTCAACCAGCTAACCTTCTCCAGGGATTCCGTGGGAATGATTCGGAACACGTCGATGTGGATCGGATTGTGCTAAAAGGTGTCGACCCTGCATTCCGTCACAGGATGAACGCCAGAAATGAGGAGGGATGATCCTGTCCACAGCATGACGGCCGTAGGTGTGCTCCAGCCGCCATCCATAGTAGCCGTCCTGAATTGCAATCACGATGCTCAAGGAGTTTGCGCCTTCTTCCACTCCAATCCTGTCGCCGGTCTCAACCAAGTAGATGCTCAGCTGCCTTGTTGGCGTCCGCGGTCGTCGTAGCGGCTTCGATCAACACATCACCCTCCAAACCAGAACCATTCATTGGCTGGGGCTGACCGTCCTCCCTGTCTTTCGCCATCTCGGCAAAGGCGGCCTTCCAGCCATGACACCCGACCACAACCAAGTCAGGAGGGCTTCCGCACCCCCATTGACCACAAGAGTCGGGAGGCCACAGCCTCCTGAAATGTCGGGCCCCTAATTATGCTCCAAGCCAAGGGGCCTCTTCCTTGAAACCAAATGCTACATGCCTGGAAGTGAGATTCGTACTCTAGAACGGGGGACTGCTCACTAGTATTGTGTCAACAACAAGCTATACTTTGGTCACCAAGTCCGTGCGCTGCCACGAAATAATATCAACGTTTTCACATCAATGCTTGCCTCGGAGAAATCCACGAGTGGGACTGCGACGCCATCTGCATAAAATGACTGACCTTTCTTCGGGAAACGGAGGTGCAGGAGCACCCGATGCAATGGATACATGCACGCGCACTGCAACTCTGAAGGTTTTGCAAACGTAGTTGAAAAGCTGTGCGGAGAAAGGCCTCGGGGAGCCAGTCCCTGGGTGAAGCGCGTAAGAGCCTCGTTCAGAAGGTCAAAGCGCGGGATCGGTTGGCTTCCGTTGGCGTCCTTCGTATGCACAAGTGCGGCTGAATGTGAGCAGCTCAAGCACTGTTCTGAATGAGGTCCTGCATCGTGTGCTCAAAGACAATATCCTGTGCCGACCATCTGCCACCCAGGCCATTCAACTTTGCAAAGAGCTCCGTGAACACCTCGAAGCGCAGAAAAGCATCCTGAGCTGAAGCATCAACCAACGACGGACGTTTTTTGCATGATTTTGCATGGACTTCCCATCACTTCTACAGATCTCTTTTGCTCATTCCGAAGCCCAGGCTCGCTTGATGCCTCCGCGTCCCGTGTCAACATGTCAATCTTGGCCTGGATGTCAGGCGTGACCACGGACTTCGCCACGTAGTAGACGGCTGTATGCTGCAAGCACATGTTCACGGAGCTTATCCTGGGTTTGACATAGGGCATGAGCTGCAGCAATCTCGCTGCTGACAATGGACACTGTGCAGGCCATGTCCTGCTTGCAGCATTTGCTTGGCTTATCGTCATCTCAGCAACTGCCTGATCCATATTGAGATGTCGTGGTACCAGGCGGAACAAGGCGAACAAAGGCTACACCAATGGCCTTGCTTCGGATGGGCATCGAGGCCAGGGAAGGCTGACTCGCCGAACCTTTGCACGCTACAGACTTGCACTGCTGCGCCACGAAGCAGCCTGCAGCTTTGGAGGCAAGGCAAGTGCCCGGCATTCCCTCTTGAAACATTGCCGCACTGCGCTCGCATTAGTTTGGGACACCTGGCAGGGCATCCTACGAAATGGCAGAGGCAGCAGAAGCATGCAAAAAGAGCCGGCCCGCACAACGTCGCCCATGTACAGGCCAAGCCTGTCGATGCCAAAGCTATTTCAAAACCAAAGGGTCGATCAGCTTGCTCCAAGCAAGCTGCAAGGATGAGTGCAGTTTGTACAGCCTGGCCTGCTCTGATATGCATAAGGCCTGGCGGCACACAGTTGTCGTTGTCGTGCATCTCAGACTACTTTGATGGAATGACGCCAGGCCTCAAAAGCACCACACCAGCTGGGACCTCGCAGTTTATATCCCAAATGCCCAGGATACACAGCTCGCATGCTGCTCCGCTTCAGTTGCATGAGCATGCAGTCATCTCTGGAAACATCTGGCAAATATCGCTCCTCGAAGTGGCAGGCTGCGGGGAGCTGCTGCGTGGGCAGCATCTCGCAAAGAACGACTAGGTTGCCCATATCATCCACTGCCTGGGGCGAGGGACGTGCTGCAGTGGATCATGGGGAGATTAAAGCTTGCAGAGTGTTCTGTGTGTTCGGTTGAGGTCGCTTCAGTGCGGCAGCGGCTCCGGCTAGATTTAGAGAATTTAGAGAGTGACCACTGCGTTACCATGGGCCCTGCCCTGAGGCTCCTTTGAACCCCTACATCACTAGACTACAGTCATGAATGCCGAGGTCTTGAATTTTCAAAATACGGCACATGTGCAAGCCAGCATGATTTGCAGCTATGTCACGTAGATATACGACAGCCACTGCACTTTGTCCTTGTCGTTTGAAGCGTGCAAATGCTTGCTCTGATTGCCGGCAGTGGCATGTCCTACCTTGGTGAGCCAGAAGGTCTACCATCCTGGAGCTTACTGAGATTGCATGAGATGGCATGCTGAGGCATAGACGGTGATGGTGGCACTTGCGCCGTCCAACACCAGCGAAGGCGTGTACAAGCCTCCGGAAGTGAGCTGTGGCATGGTACAACTTGAACTCAAAGTCACTAAGCAGAGCTCCCACTCAAGATACTGCGCCGCCTCCTGGATCGTATGAGGGGGCCTCCTGACGGCGCCGCAGCTCAGCCGTGAAAGCCTGACATGCGGATACCTCAGAGGAACAAAGAGCTGTCTTGGCTCTGATTAACCTCTGATTACCATACCGCATCACCTGAGAATCCACTAAAGTCCCTAGAATCAACAGAACCCAAGACAACGATCCAGTCCACACAGAGCTTCGCGGCGCAGAGGCACAGCAATGGTATGCGCAAAACTCCCAAGAAGTTTGGCAAACGGGACTCGCCAGCCCTCAAAAGCTGGAAGGAGCAACTGCCTAGGCAACCTCCAAACAAACAATAGAAAACCAGAGCCCTTTCCCGCCCAATCTCCTGTCGCGTCGGATTTGCTGCAACAACTCCAGAAACCGAATATGCACTTGCGAATCCCAAAGGCTTCCCCTCTCCAAACTCAAACGAACGTTTAGCACACGCGGATCTGACTTCTCCTTTGTGCTGGACAGACCTTGCTTGTGCACATACATGTGCGGATATTTCCAAGAAGGCTTGGGGATACGTCGGCAGTGCTCATCGCCTTTCTACTTAAGGCGACTTGTATGCACTTGGTTTGCCTCCGAAGTGCGGACGAGCCTTCCAGGCAGCGCTGCACGGAGCAACCAGCACGTGCCCCCAGAACTGTTTCGGTGACTGACACGGTGTCACCCTTCCACAATCCATGCAGGTTGCCTTCGTCACATGCAACGCAACAATGAAAGCTGGATTTACAGGACTCAGGTATCCTTGCCGGGTCGCAGTCCGCATAAGCCGTGACAGCCGTGGTGCCAATTGGTACATCGAAGTACATCCTCACATGCCGTACCCTGGCTGCTACTTTCGTGATATGGGCGCAGGGCATGAACTACCAGGCTTGCGACTTGGTGCAGATATCTTAGCAAAGTCATCGCTGCCACATCACTAATGGTATCACATCCCGCTTGGTCCCTGCAACACTACGCGGTTTGCAAGCCCAACCCCGTGGCTGAACAAGAAAATCCATGTTGGAAGGATGCGTTCTTGACATGGCCCTGCATGCACGGTCAACTAAGAGTCGTTGCAGGAGCGGGTTCAGCTGGGAAAAGATGTCGTAGCGACAATAGGGCGCCTGATTGATCCTCCACCCAGATCGTCTGTATGAAATGGAGGCTGTCAGGATGATCGTCCATGGGGTGGATTTCATCCGAACCTGCACCAGTCACCGCACCCTTGCCCACAACCACCATGCCTTGCGAGCCATTCATCACTATGTGGGGCTGGTGCATCTCCTCACAAGGTTCTCGCTAAACATAGCGTAAGCGCACGGAATGGCTTCTACTGGCACCAGTACCAATGCCTGTTCCATACATCTTCATGTGCAAGCAGCAGAGGTCTAAGACCGCAACACCCAAAGACCCGTTACACCCACATGCTCCGCCAAAGCCTGTTGACATTCAGCTTTGGGCATGTTGGGCAACAGATCAAATTCTCACGCGACAAGAGTCAGAGCTTCTGTTGAAACTTCACCCCCCCCCCCCAGCCAGCCATGCCAATGCCCTATCATGCTTAGCGAAGTGCATCAGGCAAGCTTTCTACTTGTTGCGTCTTCCGAACCCAGATCAAGATCGCTGAGCAAGGCCTGCTCTTGCTTCGGGCATGGTCTTACTTGGCGACATTTGGCGACTGCCACGTCGAATTTATTTTCCGTCATACCTTGTCTCCCCAGCACGCATGTCAGCAGTGAGTGTTGAGGGATACAGAAGCTGATTTCGCTGCCGTTTATTTGGTTCTTCCTTGCCTTCACTTGGCTACCACGGCCAGATGATCAGCACCCCGAGTCTGACTTTGCAATGATGCATATCTCTTTTCCTTGTGGCCGCGCCAGGCGTTCAGAACAAGAAAGGCCAAGGTTGTGTCGGCCTCCTTTGCCCCCTTCCTTTCCTGATCCCCCTTCCTCCCCCTTCCTCCCTTCTTCCTTCTTTCTCTGTCTGGCTCTCGCTCCTCTATCTCTTCTGATTCTTCTGCTGCGGGCCACGCCCACCCCAAAATGGCAGACGGGAGCTGCGCTCCCTGACCCCACGCATTCGATGCCCGCGGGCCAGCAAGAAAGGTGAGGAAGAGTTGATGGACGCTGACATTTCATCTCTTCTTTCTTCTTCTTCTATGCCCTACGCGTGTCCTGGCCGAACCAGGATCACGCTGGGGCTACGCCCCAAGCGCGATTTCCCTGTCAGACTGTACAATCTGAATGCAAGAATTGCCAGAAGGACACTGTGCGCATTCTCCCCCAGCTCCTTCCAACCCCCTTTCTTCTTCTCCCTACTGCAGCATCCTTCCTGTGTTTCGCTCCTTTTGTCTGGGATTGATTTCAAAAAAGGCTTCTCAGGCTGTACAGGAGGAGTGCGGTTATCCAGCAAAGGGCATCTGTAGCATCAAACCCCTAGATCAGTCTAACTTCTTTTTTTTTTTTTTTTTTT
>CAJNIZ010047748.1:96992-156809 GCA_905231905.1 Symbiodinium pilosum | reverse complement strand
TTTTTTTTTTTTTTTTTTTTTTTTTCGTGCTCTCCTCCTTCTATGGGCTGTGTAGTGCCCGAAGGCCCTGCAGGGACAAACACTCAAGCCCTGCGCAAGTGCGATGTCCCGAGTGGGGTTCCAGGAGGTCCGGAGTACCACCCATTCACGCTCGAATCCGCCGGTAACCACTACATGATATTCCCTCCCCCTGAAAGCTTTGGATGTCGAAGATTGCAAGGAGCCTCGCTACTCCTGTGTACACATTTGACTACATTGCTACATGCACAGTACAAACCCCTGCTTTGCAAGCTGCTCACCATGGACTTATTTCCTGTTGGAGCATAGTTCGGTCGTCCTCGTGGGAACTCTGCTCATCCTGGGCAGGGGATGGCAAGGGGTGACAAGCAAGTCAAATGAAACCTCGGCACCTTTCTGAGGAAAAGGTTGATCAAGATGCGCCCAAGGCTCCATGTTGGCGAGATGGTAAGGAGGAGCATAGCCCAGGCCTTCGTGCCGGCGATATGAGTCTGCCACGATGGAGTCACAGTCCAAATCACGAGCAACGGGCACCTGCGGAGCCACCCATGAATGTTTCATTGTGTGTCTGGTGTTCTGCTCCTGTCTGAATCACATCTATGCTCGGAACGTGTGCAATCGCCCAGCCTCAATTCTGGGACAAGAAGACCTGCTGCAAGAAGGTCTTGACACAGACCGCGTATCGTTGGCGGACACGGCCATGTTGTTGCCGTAGAAAGAACCATGCCTATTGCCTAAGGTGCCGATATCAGATCTCTTTCTGTGACCCTGAAAGAATCCAGGTAACCATTTCTATCCATGCCTGACAAGCTGCAGTACACATGAGGGACCAGAATTGTGTTGTCGGAGGGAATGAGGAACTGGTGAAATGGAAGGCTGCCCTCAGAAGGAAGAAACTCTCGGCCCGAAAGAATGTTGCCCTGTCCATCTTCTATCCAGATGGCCAAGATCCAGTGGGTCTGATTGGAATTGTTCGATCCAGACATGGGGTGGTACACAACAGAGCCATTGGCAAAATGCTCTCCCACGGTTATACTTGCTAAGCCGTTGCCATGCAGTATGATGCGCGGCATGTGTTCCGAGTCTGCCAACGTGGAGTTCTGCAACTGAAATTGCTTCCAGTACTGAGTGGAATTGCAAGCCTCAGTTGTGAACTCGCACGCGGCAAGACTGCAACCACGCTGTAGGCCAGGCGTTGTTTGTATCGCGCCGACTCTCACCGTCTGTCCTCGGAACATCCCATGCACGCTGCAGTGAGCGTACGCCGTCATTTGGCGTGTGCCATCTGGAATTTGGCATGCAAGCATGGCTGGCTCAGGCTCATCTGGATCCAGCCGGCGCATGCAAACAATCCTTGAAAACTCATCTTCCACCCAGATTGTAGTTATCCAGTGTAGCCGCGGTGAATATTCCAAAGACCTGCTCTTGCAGTTGATACAAAGCACGCTTCTTCCCAATCGCTTTGGGGTTGGGGGCAAGCCTACGTCAATGGTAAAATCGGTCAACCAGAAATGCTCCAGAAAAATCCTGCCAGGAATCCCCATAGGGTGAGTAGGATCCATGCTGTTGCCAGTCACAGCACCCAGGCCAACTACCACAACCACCTCTCGGCGCTCCAATTTGAGGAAGGGCTTGTGCACCTGGTCACCTCGCATTCCAAACATTGGCCTCCTTGCCCTACTGAGCGCAAACTCTTCTCATCTTCATGTTGCACCGGCCGACCTGCTGCATCCGCGTCAAAAGCCTCGAAGTTGACTTGACCATGCTCCTTCCAACTTGAAAAGCCAAGGCTTTCAAAGGCGTTCCATTCACTCGAAACCGCACCTCGCTCTGGCGCCGCTGCAACTCTGCTCGCCATGCATCGCAGCCAAGCGCCCAGCGGAGCCCAGCGCAAAGCACCTAAAGAGTCCAAGCTGAGTCCAATGCGAAGCAAACAAAGCGCAACAAAAGCGCATGTCTTCAGCCTAGGAGCCAAGGCTCGAAGAATCATGAGACATACCTACGCGTCTGCGTGTAGTCTACAGCCCACACGCATTCCCACGCCTACTGAGCCAACGGCTGACAATGCAGACATCTGCACTGAAGCAGCATGAGCACCAGGACTGGTTATATATTTGGTGCCCAGTCTAACTTAGTCAAGGAAAGCGGCGATACTGCAAAACGTTCAGTCTCAACTCTCCAACAGCGCTAGCAACAAATCTGAGATTGCATGCAGCTATACTCAATCGGCTGCAGACTTGGCAAGTCGGCAGAGCCCCACATGCGCTTACATGTTCCGGCCTCATTCCATATGAAAACATAGCCCTGGACATGGCCAGTAATCTGCAGGGGGCACCACTTGGCACGCTGCGAGAAGCCAATTGCACCATATTGAGTATTAACCAAGCCCATGTGACATCCCCCTTGCCTGGCTTCTCCTCAATTCCTCATCTCCAACAATGCAACCAGTACCGCACACCTCAGAGGGCTTTGCATTGTATTGCATTGGCAACTGCCCGCAACCATGCAATCGGAACCGTGGCGTGACCGATTCAAGGCTTAGATGCCGCAGAAGTTGTGCTATCATTTAGGGCTGTCCTCTCACAGTCTTGCGATGCCATGTGCAACATCGTTGCTGCCTTCACCTGCTGTGACTCTTGCTAAGAGCCCCCGTTCCAAAACCAGTAGCAGACTGGGTCTGGTTTGTTGGACATGAAAGATTCCCCAGCTTGTTCAGCAACTAGTGCAGCTCAGGGCGACGTAAATTGCCGGAAAGACCTGGTTCATATTGATCTGAGGTCTCTAGGACTGCAGAGCAACACAGCGTAGACGCCCTATCATCCCCTGGAATGGTCTGCCAACATCACCCCGACCAGACAAAAACAGAAAGAATGGCCCTCACATTCAGTGTCTTCTGGCAACATGGGATCTCTCGAATCTTTAAGCCAGAATCGTCAACCGCGATGACAACGACTCAAGCACCACAATGAAAACAAAAATCTAGGACTCGAGCGGAATTGTCTTCGGCCTGGACAAAAGTGTACCTGTCCGTTTTGTGCACCCGGCATTGCACCAAGGCTAGAGGTACGCTGCTGGCCTGAAGGTTGTCACGGGACCTTACCAACGGAATCCAACAGATTTGGCCGAAGTGGAGAGGGGGCACACGGCTGGGCTTCAGGCGCTGCACTGTTACAAGCCAAGTGCCTGTCAGTCCTTGAGGCTCGAGTTTTCCCTCAGGACCTGCATACATGTGAGGCCAAAACAGGTTTGCACTCGAGCGGGAGCAATTGCCACCTCTGCTCTGCTTCTTGGGCGGCAGGGATAGACATGAAGTTGCCTTTGTCGCGCATGGCGTGCGAGTGCATCCCTTCACTCTCCACCATCACCCTTGTGGGCGAACCTTCGACCCTGCTCATCCACTCTCACCTTTGACAAGCATTGGCGCCTGAACTTTTTTTGCTTATGCCCAGCAACCAGACCCTGACCAGTGCTCCTTCTTTCCTTGCTCTGGACTCCTGAAAAATCCCATTGTCTGCTCTGGCTTTGGCATGCCCAGCTCTTACCAACACTTGAATGTCCACCCCCAGGTGTGCTCTCACACCCTGCAAGGCAACCGCCAAGGTGGGCTTGGTACGTCTTTAGGTTGGCTTCGTTTGGATTGGACACCGACTTGCGGACATTTTGGCATTCTGCCAAGGATTGCATGTTGGTCTGTGCTGACACTTTAGGGTCCACACAGAAGCACAAACCTTTCGCCATGCATTCTCATCAAATGCTCGAGCATCCGTCGCTGAGTCGCGGAAACAGCGTCTGGCCGGAGCTTCTCTAGCAACAATTCAATCATATCCGAGTATGAAGGTTTTCTGAAAGAAAACAAGACATGGCTTTGATTCATGAGGGGATACAGATCAGCCGAACGCACACAAACGCGGAGAAATTTCACAAAATTACCTTAGATTTGTCATTGCACATGCGAATGGGCTTTAGGCAAAGACCGTGTGGCTTCTCTGAAGTTGATCCCGGTGGTAGCTGACTTGGTTCGGTCCTGCTGCGGCTGACTTAGGTGGCATTTGCGGCACTGCCAGCAGCGCAAATCAGTGATTATGCGCGCCATAGAACTTGCGGCCTGCACTTGGCTTCTAAACAAAACATCCAGCTAGTCGCTGCTATGCCAGTCGGATGAATGGAGACATGCAACATTATTATCCTTAGACTTGAGACCAGAAGGAGGACTATGAACAAAGGCTGCAGGATCAAGTTCCGCGATTGAAAAACATGAACCCCAGACGCAGGCAGCACAGAGAACGATGCAGCATGTATACTTGATCAGTGATCTGTCTCAGTGCCGGGCTGGTCGCTTGCTGCCACTCCTTGCCAGGCGTGGCTTCTATCAAAGGCACGCCATGAGCAGACAGGCTTGAGAAGGGGGTGTGGCAGCCTCCAGGCTCGCCCAGACTTCCGAGCGCTCGATGTGATGACGGATATGATTCTGGCTGCGCATTGGCTGCCAGGCTTCGCTGGGGCCATTTTACTGGCCCACCAGGGCTCCCTATCGCAAATACGGGGTACACCGAAGCCCGAAACCAAAACCCTGACCAAAACTAGACCATGGCGAGCAGGATGCAGAACCCATGCAGAATGCAGTCAACGAATCCATCTTCGCATCTGTGCTCATCGTTTCGAGTGGGATGGCATCATAGGCTTGCTAGGGAGAATGTTTTGTATGAAGACAGGAGCTAACAAGTCAAGTACTTACACGAGCAGGTTCTTCGATCCTTAGCAATAGCATCCACTCAACGTAAGGCAGCAGTTTCCACGCCGCTGGATTCTTACAAAGAGATGGCAATTCGAGGTAGGGAACAACCTTGATCTGAAGTTTGCAGCTTTCCCGAATCCATATCTAAATCGGAACATCGCACCAAGTGATGAAGTCTATAGTTCTTGATCCTCTGTCACGCCACCATTGTGCCGCTGCGCTGAAGCCAGAAAAGAGACGTGAATCATGCCAACTCAGCCTTTGTACATGCACAGGCTCATTCAACTAACATCTAAATATGACTTATCCGAATTCCAGCACTGACCCTGCATGCAACATGAACGCTTACGCAAGGATGACAATTGAAGCACGACTCCTCTTCTCGCTTCCTGGACGGTCGTGGCCTGATGCCTCAAGGTGGTACCACGCTGTTGAAACTTCTCCCTTGGGGCATGCTAAGAGCATGACTCCAGGCGCAGATCTTTGGCCTGTACAGGTGGCCAAAGAGGACTGCGCGGCCCAGACCTATGGGCCTGGTTTGAAAGAGCAGGATGTCTGTAGCCCAAAGACCAAACGATCCACCCGACGTAGCCTGCGTCCATACTTGGCCATAAGGACACACAGACATGTTATCAACGACCATGTTGCAGGCTAGAAAGTCCTTTCAGTGCGCCTCTCTCTGGATGTATGATGGCTAGTCGACTGCAAGCATGAGGCATGTGAAGCCGACAGCACTATGTCACTACGGAGCCAACAGCAGCAAGCGCGAAAAGGCGTGCTAGCAATTCACACATGACCCTGCGGAATTCTGTTACATGAGACGTGATGCCACTACAGTTGCAGATCGATCATGGCAGCATCATGTGAGGCAGGTACATCTACTGCAGATTTGCACGACGCGCCAGCAGGTAAACATGGTGCTCTAAAGAAACATGGCTCCATGAACCTCACTGACTGAGGCGTCACCTTCGCTTGGCAGCTGGACCTCATCATCCCAAAACCAAGTCGGGAGCCATGATCGTTTGTCATGCCAAGTGCCTTCAGGAGAAGATCCATACCTCTTGAAACCAACGCCTCCATAACCTGGCTGGCATGTAACAAGTTCGCGTACAGCTGCTGCGCATACCGGGGCAAACAGACTTCCAAATCGTAATTGCTACCAAGCACTGTGGCACCTGTATGCTCTCGCTTGACCGCGGCCTGCAACGACCCAGTTGCGCGCTGGCTTGCTTTTGATCTTTCACTTGCTTCACCATGTCTGCTGGGCAACAGTGACACGCGTCCAGCCTTTATGTAGCCGCCAGGGTTTTTCACCTGGCCACCAAACTGCAGAGGAAGAGGCAAGACATCGACGGCAGGCTAGCGTTAGCAATTGGACACATTTCTACTTCTCACGCCCAGAAGCTTTGCCCTGACATACCAGGGAATGGGCCCAAACTGCTGGTAGGCATACACACAGAAGACTTTTGGAAACAATCAACGGGAACAACAACGCTCTCCAGCTAGCAGCTGTACACTGAGACAGGATCGTCAAAGCATGTCAAAGCTAGCTTGAACCACAGCCTTGGAAAGCGCAAACACAAGCAGCAGCATGCTTGTCGAGAGTTGCCTCAGATCCTTTGCCTTCCAGTTCCTTGAGCATGTCCAGTGCTCTTTCCAAGGACAGAGACGCAAGAGCCTGCGGCGCATCAAGACTTTGCAAGCGGGTGCTCAGCCTCCACAGGTGTCGAGTGCCTCTATAGCTTCCGCATCCAGCGGGCTGTGCACGAAAACCTCAAGGTCAGATCGAACAAATGGATCTGACAGAGGATCGGCAAAGGCTTGTCCAAGCATCCCGGCATTTTTGTTCAGCCACGTGATCCGCCTTTTTGTCAGAAGCGCCGTGTGGCAACGGAACGAAACTTGAATCACACCATGCCGCAATGCCTGTGCAGCTTGTCGTAATCTGCTCTGCCGCCCTACGACACAAGCAGGCAGCCCCCACAGCTCAGGTAGTTCGTACGCTGCAGGGTCACCTTACCATCATCTCCAGATGTCCATCTCGGCGTAGCTGGGGCCTCGCTCAACACTTTGCGGTAAACCTGTTCTGCAATAACCTGCTTGAACCGAGGGGCTGAATCTGGCGGTGCCAGGCCCTCGCGAAAGGCAGCCGTTTTCAGCCAGCCGGTAGGATTCCTTGCAAAGCGAAAAGCTAGGCATGCGACTGTTGTGTTGCTTAGTATGGAGCGTCCGTTTTCCGTTTTCTGCATCCAGGTCTCCGCAAATCCGCAGACTTCTCCTCTATCTCCTGCTGCGGCTGATGCTGAATCCCAACTAGTGCAGGGTCCCCAACAAAGTAAATGGAGTCGTCCAAAACCATTGTCCAGAGATGTGTTGGGGGGCCCAATGAGGTAAAGCTTATCTGCCAAAGAGGCTTCTGGGGAGGGTTAAGGAGGACACCACATGGGTCATCCCTTCCCCTGAAACCCCCCAATAATGAACACCCCTCGCCTAAAATCGCGGAAGATCTGGAAGACTTCGTTTAAAACCGGACAATGAGGATCCCCGTGATCTTGAGTTGGTGGTGGATCTCAGGCCACCAAGGGAACAAAATCAGAAATCAAGAGCGATGGGGGATCTCTTTATGTCCTGAAGAATCTAACAGAAATCTATTTTATAAGGCGGATATACAGGAGAGTATATAAAGGAACCTCCGAAAGAAAATTGAATCAAGCATGTCTTTGGTTTTCTATAGATCTTTTTCGTTTTTGGGGAATTGTGGGAACCTAATTGAAATCGGATTTCCTGCATTTCCTAGATTAGTAATGCTTCTCATGGCGATTCCAAAAAATGTCTAAAAACGAATCGACAGGGAATGGTAATTAGAATCAAGGATTTCCCTTTTGATTCACGAGGCCTCTTTTCAGCAGTTGCAATAAGAACCCGCCATCGTTTATTAGTAGCGGGAAGTGATTGTTGGTTTTAGAGGAGAGGCTTTCAAACAGACAGCCAGGCCTTCGAACATGAAGGCCAGGCTCTACTGAACCTTTATGAGCTATGGTCTAAACTCCTAGTATCCCCCCCTATATACACCCCCCAATAAGCACATATGTGGATCCTGAGGCTTTAGAATCTAATGCCACCATAAATCATAGATGTGATAGAGCTCTTACTAAACCGCTCGTTCGACCAGGCCGGACAATCAAATTCCAAACGGGGTAGTCCATCAGGACTACTGAACCTGAGTGATATATTCCTTTGCAGGGGCTCCATTATGTTAAGGATGTTAGATGGATTTAAGCCCTCAGCGCCCTACTGTCGTAGTAGTCTTGTTAGTTTTGGTTTTTGGGGTGCCAACCAGACGTGCTGGCATGGCTGAGTGTAACAGTAGTTTGCTGGCCCTGCAAGCAGCTTCAAGATGGGTTAATGATGAGGACCAAAAATTATTGGTTTTGAACGCCAAGCCTTTAAATGTAGGGGCTGACATCCATTTCCGATTATTTTCCGTCTTCAGGGCCGCCGAACCTTTCGCTCACTGCTTCGGTTGGGATCGGAAGGATCCCCCAACCACCCACCAACATGGTTTGACGTTCGATTACAGAGGCTCCTCTTTTTGCTTGGGGTCCCTTACCTCTGTGTTATAATAGGGATGATATAGGGAGTATGTAGGGATTTGTGGGGGATTTCATAGGCGTTGTATGGGGATTATAGATCCAACCTTAGCTTCAGCGTTTGAGAGCAAGGGCAAGCCTGTAACAGCTCCATGGCCCGAGCAAGGCCAAGGCCATACATAGCACCAATCGCCTGCGTGATAATTCAGGATGACAGATTGCTTGCGCTACTTCTTTCAACAAACCAGGAGATCGAGCTGTCTACCCAAACTAGGTCCTAGGTCTGCTTGTTTGGATTCCCTGTGGCCTCATCATCAATTCTGCGATCGGGGAAAACATTGGCATTCCTGTCCAACAAACCCTTCACTTGCTCCGCACCAGTCACTTTCAGACTTGAGCGACTAAAGTGCCGCCATTGGTGTCAAGCTTGCAGTAGCTTCAAGGTGGACACTAGAGACCCAACTACCTCCGAAGCAGAGGCAACCGAATGAAGCCAAGAGGCAGCCAGGTGACCTTTCTATGTATCCTCGTCTGTTCGGCTGGTGATGCCGGGCCACTTAGGGGCCTGGATACCTGGAGACATGACAAGCTTTAAGCTCCCAGTGCTGCATCTATCGGGCCTTGCCACGAGGAAGCGCGGGCAGTGTCACCGGAGCCGCCGGCGGGGCAGCATACGCGCCTTCCCGCGCAGCCGCGCTCTTTAAATAATTGCTGGGATTTCTCACTTGGTCCCCCTTTGCTTCAACGTCCTGTCGGGAATTTGGTCATGTGAAGGATTTCCAAAGCCAAAGGGCACCAACTCCTTGAAAAGCTCCATGGCACGGGTAGAGCCCAACGTGTTCATAGCTTCGATTGCCTGCAGGGCAGCTGGTCTGCACAAGTCACAAACTCTTCCAGGAAAGCCAATTCGCAAAAGTACTGCCACTTGGGCCTCCGAATCAATTTGGCGATCTGGGAAAACGTTTGCATTCAGCCAGTTTGCCCGCCGCTGAACTTTACCGTGATCTGCCCCTTGAGGTACACTCAGCACAACTGGGCCGACCGGGCTTTCCCGTGCAGCTGCCATCTTCAGGTAGCCACTTGGGTTGCGCACTTGCTCTTTCTTCTCCTCGACATCCTTGAAGAGTTCCATAGCCCTCGTTCCGCCAAGGCCCTTCATGGCTGCTATGGCCTCCAGAAATGCATACTAGCATAACAAAGCACAACACCAAACTCTGCAGGCTTCTGAAGGTGCGCTACCTTCACCTGCCTCCTCATCGATCGGACGATCTGGAAATACGTTCGCGTTGAGCCAGGTGGCTCTTCTGTGGATCTTTGACTCATCCACATTTGCTGCAGCGTAGGGTGCGTGCATTGCCCTTCCAGCCGGTGCCGATACAGGAGCTGGCAGCGCCATAAGTGCTGGCTGCGTAGATGCCCCACCTGTCTCCCGCATGGCAGCGGATATCAGGTATCTGCTCGGGTTCTTGATCTGGTCCTGCTTCTCCTGAGAAACTTGCAGCCAGGACTTCGCATGCCATAGGACAGGCATACAAAAGGCGCACTGCTTCTGGCAGGCCAGGTTGCTTCGAGCTCTTTGAACATCTCAAGTGCTCGGCGGGTGTCAAGACGTTTCATGGCATCGATAGCCTCCGCATCAATTGGCCGATCCTGCATCGGGATCCCAGTTGGCTTTCCGCAACCGCCATTGAAAATTCAAGGTCACCCGTCCTGGAATACATTGGCGCTTAGCCAGGTGGCTCTTCTGTGTATTTTGGACTCGTCTGGGCGTCCATGTCCCTGATGTCCATATACCTGTCATCATGTCATCTGTCAGCCGTGCTCTGCCTCAAAAGGCGTAAAGGCTGTAAAGTCTCAGCTACGTGCAACCGAACAGCTACTGAGGGTGCTCCATGTGCTCCTTCACGGCCAGCCGCAGCCTCGCCGCATCTCGCCGTCTTCTTCTCTACAAACAAGCATCCTCAAAATACTGGGCATGGCCTTGATATAATTGCTCGGGGACTTGACCTGTTCAGCTTTTTCTTCCATTTCCTGCAGCTAGCTTGACAATCATGCTTGCTTTGCACACAAAAATATGGTCCATCAAGCTCAAAACCATGGACCAGGGTTGACTTTTACAGTTACATGCGATCCCAAGGCGTGCGTCCTTCAACAGATCCATTGATCGCATAGCACCGAGGTGACACAGGGCACTGGTGGCCTAAACACACGCATTGTTTTCAACACAATGGGCGGCATTAGCCTGCACCTATGAGCTATAGTGTAAACTCCCAGAACCCTGTATCTGTAATAACCCTCTATGTAGATGATCCCCTATCTAACCCTCTTCAAGGAGTTAAGACAATAGCCGATATCATCGCTTGGCACCTCCTGGTCAATCCATCTGTCGGTGAAGACATTGGTATTCAGCCAGGTGACACGCCTGAAGCGTTCAAGTTCACATCATTTGGGTGGTGAAAGGACGGGGGAGCGGTGTGAGAAAGCCCTACGCCTGTGGATCTTCTGTGTCTCCCCTCCATTGTGAGCATGTCCTGGCAGCGCCATAGTACTACGACATGCTCCACAATGCTTCTGGGTTTGCGCCTGACGTCCTCCACGCCATCTCCAGTCAAACGTTGCAGCATTGCAAAGTAACAGCTTTCTGTCACTAGGGCCAGCGCAGCAACATTCGCGTGCGCAGACTGCATCAAGAAATGCCGCATGACGCGAGATTTGAGATGCTGCATACCAGAACGCTGCACGCTGCGCACAACTATTTTTTAAGCGACACCTTGCTCGCACAGAGGTCACGCCGCCTGGCGCAAGGACCTGTCTTCAATCATGCAAGAGGCCGAAGCGTATGCTGTTGAGCAGCCATGGATCGCAGGTGCAGTCAAGCATATTTTTTTGGTTTAGGCGAGAAATTGGGGACAACCGTTCAGCAAGTCCACGGGTCCGCTTGCAGATGGCGTCTGACTGGAGGGTGGAAAACCAGCAAAGCCCCCCCTAGAACTGCGGTGTTCGTTAGACTGTTCGTGTAGAAACGCAGGATCAAAATCCTTTGGGTTTTGCATGGCGTCCCTTCGTAGCGCAGTTGCCCGCTCTCGCTCAAGAATCATCACTTAACTCTCTGCCTCGGCTCAAGATAAGCTTGAGCTAGATGCGTGGTGCTGCGAGCTGCTGCGAGCTGAGACTAGACCCTCTTACGGGCATCAAATGGGGTCGGTCGTTGGCATCGTGCACTTAAGTGCTCCCGCCTTAGACTGTGTGAACACGTGTTGACTCAAATTGGCTCCCGTTTGGGAGTCCAGCATGCAAGTTTGTTCCTTTGATTGTACTTACCCCCTGAAGGCAGACACAAAAGCCTGAACACTTAATTTCACAGCTACAGCAATGCGAACGCAAACGATAATACCTTTCTCGTTAGGCCCCTTCCAGATCACGCGGGAGTAGGCTTATCAAATGCTATCAGGCAAAAGAACGTCGAGAGGGCACGTGATACAGGCTGGATGGAGCAGCATCTACTCCTCCACCTCTCAACACCAGCAAGGCCACCAACTTATAGTGCAAATGAAGACATGTAATCATAATTGAAGTAAGCATAGGTTGAAGTGCTCTTCTCCGAACCCAGGCAGAAACCCAGGTCTCTCTTCTTACGCAACTTCCTGGCTCAGCTTGGGGAGAGTACACAGGCAAGCTACGTTCAAAAACAAAGACAAAAAAGGCTTGGTGACTTTCATGCTACATCCTGTGTGAATGGAATGCACTGTTGCACCCTCCCCACTCTTCTTGGAAGTTCTGAGCTGGAGATTTGGCCGCAGCCGCGTTAAAAAGCCTCTTGTCTCACGAACTCCGAGCCCAAACTGTAACTACGATCCACCTGCATCAGGGATGCACGCTTAGGGGGTCTGGCTCCTTGCTCCTCTCGACGCCTCAGCTGCAGCGAAACATGAAAGGCAAGCCTTGCAAAAGGTTTTGAAGCAGGAAAGTAGCTGAAGGTGTCTCAGTGCCGCAAGGGGCAAAACAACAACATGGTCCCCTGTCTTCTGCAGACAAGCAGCATGATGTAAGCCTCAGGTGGCGGTGCTGAGCTATGTGACATGTGCTGCTGCAAGTCCTTTCTTTCCTATGATACCAACCCTCATCATCATTCAACCTGTATCTGTAGCCTCTAGCCTTTGGTCATAAGTTGTCCTTTGCCCACCACACAACGAAGCTGGACTTCTGCCTCCAACACATTTAGCTATTTACAAGGTTTGGAGCACGTGCCCGGGAGACTATGCATGGCTGCTTAAGTCCACATGGCCAAGCTGCCTCCAAGACTTCCTGCCACTGCAGAAAGCAAGATAAAGCACAAATGCCATCTGCCGAACGTGAAGTGCACACTTTTAATGTTAAAGACCGCCTTTTGAGTCCCTGTAGCAACATCATCAAATTGGCTATGACGGCTCTGAGGTCTACAGCCAAGCATGGGTTGACTTAATGTATACAACTTGCCCAGCAAACATGTGTGACCTCCCCATGGCCTTCACATACAACTAGGAGACGTGGCCATGAGTTTCGGCTTCACAGTTGACCGTACAATAAACAATAGGTCTACGCGTGCCTATGCACGTGTGAACTGCAGCAACAGGCCTGCTTCTGCAGAATGTCCTGGCAAGCAATCGAGCGAGCAAGCAACCGAGCCGCTGAACATGGAATTCTCTAAGCTTGCAGGCCTGAAGTGTATATGCCAAGCTGGTCATATCTGAATCAGGGTCTGTGGTTCGCCCCCAGTTGCCTGCTGCAAGGCGAGGCTACCAAGTGCGCTTTGCATGAAGGCGACAAGGCTGGGTATTGCTCAATGCCTCCAGTCATCTTTAGATGCACTCTCCTTAGGGTTGGACTGAGAAGCAAGATGCGCATATTCGCGTGCAAATGGGTGGGCGCATAGCACAAGTTACACCTCCCAAAAACAGCCCGAGCCCACACCTCTAGCTTGCTTGCATGCTGGCCTGTTCGCGAACGTGGGCGCTTGTATGCTTGTTTGGGCTCAGAAGCTGGAATTCACGCGCATAATAAGTTTGGGCCTGCTGGTCTAAGGTGTAGTTCAGACCCACTGCAAGTTTGCAGACCCGTCCAACTGCACAGAGGCACGATCGAGTTTGTATCACCTGACACGTCCATTTCGACATGCTTGCTAACATCTGATTCCGTGCTGTGGAATGTCTTCCTCAAGCAAAACGTAAATGGCCCTGACCAATATCACAGCAGCAGGGCGTCTGTTTGGATGATGAAGCAGAAGTACTGCCGGCAATTTCAATTATTGGCGGGCGGGTGATCCTTTTACGGAATACATCAGGTGTCAGGTAGCAAAGCAGCGCATGATGTGTGTTTGGGGCCTTGCTGAAAATTTGAAGCTTGCATCCACTAGCTTTAGCTGCAAAAATATTGAAGGAAATTTCAAACCTCTGGCCCATCCTTTCTCACCTGTCCGGTGTGTGCACTGCTGACTTCTGTTTCTTCTTCTGTGAAGTATGTGCCGCTTGGCCAGGCTCCCGGGTCAGTAACCGCATGCCGGACTAGGCCAAAACGTCTGCCCCACTGCAACAAAGCAGAATTGCATGCGTGCATGCTCCCCTGCCCACTCGCAATCAACTGCCCCCAGGTGGAGCTCTAGCAAACGTTTCTTCTGGCCTCACGACTCGCTGAAGGGTCTTTGCCCTGCTTTCTTCGCGCTCAGTCAGCTTCAGTGTCTGGCGGAGGTCATACGTCGACTGTGACCATGGCTGTTTGCCGCTGTACTTGCCGCCAGCATCTGCAGCAAGCATGCTCTGTATGGCATTTCACACGGCCAAGTGTAGGTATGCCACTCGTCGACAAACTCCGGCCGCGTGCATCAGTGCGCCGTCCTCACGACTGCCATTGGCAGCTCCTTTCCATCCCCCTGTGGAACCCTTTTGCGACATCCTCTTGAAACTTCTCTGGACCTCTTTTCAGGAACTTTCCTAGGATTTCACTCAGGAATTTGGGACATCTCTCGCGACTTCTCTCAGTACCTGCTCGCCAAGTGGACCCCACCTCCTCCGGCTCGGCATGGTGGATCCACCAGATGTACTATTGAACTTTGGGACCCCTATCTTCCCCTCCCACATGCTCTCCTCGTCCTCATCTTCGTTTTCACTGCCTTCTTCTTCACCCGTTACTTCTTCCGTTTTTGTTTCCGGGGACTGTGTGACTTGTGAGTCACTGCCTTTCAATGGCACGCCCTGGATACGGCCATCAACCAATGCTACACAATGCTTTTGCGGTACCTTTTCTCAGCCTGACAGGCCGAGCAGCACTTTTTTGAACCCAGGCTGGACTGCAACTTGCTGGGACACAGGCTCACAGAACATCACATCATGCGTAGCCAGCCAGGAGCAATGCTCAGGATCAGGGAGCCGCGAGCAGCTGAGCAGCACTTTGCAACTGGAGCTGCTACCCAACCAAGCTACTATGAACGTCGAGGCTTGCGTGCTAGATTTCCGGGCCTCGACGCGGTTGCATGTAATTAGTTGCATTGCAGTGCAGTTTCTGAGCTTCTTGTTCGGCTTCATGAGAAACCAAAAGACGAGAGAATCTTTCGCACAAGTGGCATCCCGACACGGAGACACCTTCTGATGAAACCTTACCGGCCCTAATAGGATTGCATTCGAGCTTCTGGCCCACGAACTGCAGCTGACATCTGGATACGCAAGTCAGGAACACGAATCGGTTCTGAACAACTGCGATGAACTCAGCCATCTCAGAGAGGTCGACGGGGATCACTTTCTCCTGAGAAACTACACGCCTGTCTACAGCCCAATGGTACCATGATGCATAGAAACAAGAGCACGGGGCCAGGTGCACGTATACATGCATTGTAAACTCCACCATGCACAAAATGCACCTCGACTGCCTAGTGTTAGCCAGGTCTTCCACATCTCCCAGAGAGCTGCAGAGCTGACTATAGTAAGCCGCCAACCATGTCCGGCATTGAGTCCATGCTAAGCTTGAGATTGTTCAGCAAGTCCACCAGCACCCCAAGTAGACCGGTGACACCAACGGTATTGTTTGCCTGCTGACACGGGAAAGCTCTTACTCGTCTTGCGTGCAGGGACTCTCAATTTGGATATCCCTCCTGCTCGCCCATGCCTTTCTATCAGTTACCTGTGCAGCGCCTCATGGGGCCTCTATCTATATACACATGTATCCAAAAGTACTGGCATGCAAGACTGCAAGATCTCCTGCCTGAACCTTCAATACTAAAAAGATCACAGTACGCCACAAAGAAACTCAACAATTCCAAACAGCTTGAACAAAAAATAAAAAGCAGCAAAAGCCACAAGCACAATTTGTCAGCCGTTCCGTTTCTCACTGCCTTTGCATTGGCAACGCAGTTGGGCAGGAACTCAAGGATGAACGCTTGTTCCTGCAGGATCTGCTGCCAACATTATTCTTCGGGCCAGGCCAAGTGTTCTGGTCTATGCTAGTAGCTAGCAGCACAACTACAATATTTGAAAACCCCGTGGGACAGAGATCTACGTTGATCCGGCCTGAATGCCGTCTGCCAGGAAATGGTCTGTCAAGGCTGCTCGCTCACGTGCCTTCAATGCATCCCAAGCTGTGCGAAGCTGCAAGTAGTCTTTCTCCTCCTGCACCCTTGCCAGGCAAGATAACCGTACCAGCACGAGATCCTGCAATTGGCACTCCGCATGACCTATCCCTTGTGGCAACAAAGGAAACAGCCCGGCAGCCAGCAAGCCAACAGTCCTCCGCTGTGTAAAAGTTCAGCCGCAATTTCTCGGCCCTTTCTTCAAGGTAGCCCCAGTAAATTGCGCTCGGCGAGCACTCCATGAGTCGTTGAAGCAAGCGAATGCCACTGATCACCGCAGATGCATTCCTTCGAGGCACAAGAGCAAACACAATTTTTTGTGGGCATCGGAGTAAGGCTGTCGGAGGGAGATGGAGGGAGCGTGTACCACAGGTTATTGGGATTGGGGAAGGATCAAAACTTCCAACTCGCCATGCTTGCTGGGCCTGATGCGGAGCGTTGCTCAGGATAGACCTTCAACCCCTCTGGCTTAGGAAGCCATGCTTGGGTGGCATCTCATGGCGATCAAGGGGTTTGAAGGCGCCGCAGCCAGTTGCCAGGGGCTAGGTTACTCAAGCCGGGATCAAAGCATGCGGCGCAAGTGCTTGCACGGGTTCCTTTTCGATACTGCTGAAATGGAACAGCGCACGGCGCACAGGGACCATTAATTTTGCGCCGAGGGTCTTGCCGTTCATGAATCTCGAACCGGTTCCAGCAGCAATGCCGCTCATGAAACCAAGCAGGAACAAGATGTAGAAGCGAAACATGTCTTCACCTGAGCGTAGCAGAAAGAAGACGGCTGGCAGCATTGTGTGGTGCTTCGAGCCGCGCTAAAGTCATCGAGTCCTGAAGCTGTCCAAGGCTGAGCTGATGACTCTTTTCATCAATGCAACGACGCAGCTCTCCGATATTCGCCGGCAGGTTTTCACCTTGCAACATCTGAGCCAAGTTGAACAGCTCATGAATCTCAAGGGCGTTCTCGATGTATTGCCTCGGTACTTGGTAGCGCTGTACGGACTGTCTCATATGTCTCATGGAGTGACAGCTTTCCGCCAGCCAGGCCTGTGCACTGGCGTTACAAGGTTTCTGGCAAAAAGCTTGAGATGTTCAGCAGTCCTAGAAGAAACCCCAGTGGTCGCGGCGTTTGCCCACAAACTCATACGTAGACATCCCTGGGATCACGCATGCTTGTGCCGGCCTTGTTTTTGCGGAGCCGTGCATTTGGGCATTGTGCTTGTCACGATTCACGAGCATTGACAAGCATCACGGGAGCGCTTGCCGCTTGGTTTGAATCAAGTGTGGGGTTGCTGCATGTTGCCACAGCAGTGAGGTGGCAGTAGCCTAAATGCGTAGTAGGAAACAGTACATGGCTGAGGCCGGCACTCTGCCCGCTCACTCAGCCACAGCACTGATGGCACCACATTGCGCTCACCTGACAACAAACCCACAGAAACAAGCAAGGCTGATTGTCACGTAAACATCGCCAGAAAATAACTGATCGCACTTGGGATGCCGGGCGGCTCTCCATTAGCTGGAGCACCGCTCTTTCTGGACGGCGCATGGGCCGCGGCATTTGCTGCAGCACCGCTTTAGACTTGCCAAGCGCGCGGATCGCCAGTAGCACCTTGCAGTGGTGATCAATGAGCCCTCGGCATGTCTCGCTGCTCAGGCATCTGAAGTATACTGAGGGGGCAGCCATGACTGCTTGAAGTTGCTCCAAGTCCGGGTCCTTGAATAGGGGATAAGTGCTGCTTAATACGGCATATTCTCAGCAAAAGTGCAGAGCATCGAAGTTTATGAAACTCCATCCAAGCATCAATCCAGGTTATCAGCCTCTGCAGCTCTATCCATTGCTCATCACTTAGCTTGACAGGAGGGGCCTGCGGTTGTGTGAAGATGTCGAACCGGTTCTTGAAGAGCGCCAAGATGCTGATGCATGAGGACTCCGCCCTATCTCTCTCGCCTGCTTGCTCGAAGACCACATGTGGGCTGTGCTCTGCATGCAACTCTGGCAAGATTATCTGCAAGTCATCCACCAGCTTATACGTCTCCATCGTCTCCCCATCCAATTCTTTCAGGTAGGTGTCCAAGCCTGGATTGACGGTCTCAGCAGAAGCTTCGCTGAAGCGCGTGTACAGGCTGGTCACGGATTCCAGGGGAACATCAAGGTCCGCCGTATCAAGGTCCAAAGCCTTCACAGACCCCTGAGAGCCTCTGGAGCTTCTTGAAGTGCTAGAGTTCTTGGATAGTCGTGGCTTCGGAATTGGCACAGAGCCCTTGGAGCTACTGCCATCCTCACCAGAGACACTGGTGCTTGCACTGCGTTTGATCTTCAACGGTATAATGATGTTTTTGAAGCGAGTTTTCGGGTCCGGATACAACTCCTGGTAGTGTTGATTCCTCTTGCAGCACTCCTCTGCCCAATGTACCTGCTCCTCATCACCACATTTGGTCTTGCTGCCCTGCATTGCGGTCACAAAGTCCTACGTCAGGACAGCTGCATGCGGCGGAGCAGCTAGATGAAGTGACACCAAGTCCAAATCATTCTGCAAACCCTCCCTGCCGGTCCTTTGCAAAGTCGCAGAACATGGCCATGCCTCAAATTCTGGCAATTCACAGTCGAAAGGTGACAGTTCAAAAAGGGACTTTATCCTTGGCGACTCGCTGCAGTGAATTTTGCATGCTGGTGGCGGGGCCCCTTATGCCCACATATGCCCACACTAGCTCTAACTGTAGCGCCACGTTCTCCAGGAATGAAGTGGGACAAAACTGAATGCCGGTTGGACGAGACAGACTTGGGATGTCCAGAGCACAGAACAGCGGAGAGCCACCGTTACATAAGTGGTTTGATAACGGTTTCACGTATGCCGTGCCCCGGCGGTATGCCATTCATCCCCGGGTGGCAGCAGCACTTTTGATCCAATACTGGATGCATGCTGAGCTGAAGAACGACAGTATCGTTTGCTGGTCGGAAGGTTCGAAACAGCATGAGTTTCCAACTTCTGGCAATTATCCTGAACTATCACCCGTTCTGCGGCTGCATGTTTGACAGCCACTTGAGTGCAATGGTGGCTCGCAATCCTGCTCATTATGTTCAATTTGGCACAACAGATCTGGCTGTAAATGGCCAAGGCGCATCCCCGAGACTGCTTCACACAGTCAGCAAGGTCCGGGCCAGTCAATGTAAAAGTCTCCGCAAAGCTTGAAGCTGCCAGCGTGGACCTTCGCAAATGCCGCCAACTGAACCGAACTATGCTTGAGTTTCACGCATTGCCGGGAAGCCTTAGGTGCTGACTGGTGCAGGCTGCCTTCTGTGTACAGCGACAACTCACCGTACCATCTGGTACCGGAAAATTCTGTGTTGGCGCCTTCGGCATCGTAGCCTGACAAGTCGCGACGTCCATCCCCAGCTACGTTGACCCCTCTTTTTGGCCTCCGCAGTAACACCCTGATGCCAAGACACAACAAAGCGCATGCTGGCGGAAATGAGCAGGGGTTGAATATCAAAATATAGCATCTTTCATGAAATCTTCAATGCGATCTGCATGACAGGGCGGCGAGCTAGACTGGGCTCTCCTTATGCCGTAGGCAAAGATGGGTTGTTGCATGAAAGGCCTGCTCCTCATGTCCCTCCCCTCGTCCTCTTCACCCATCGCAGCCAATGAGAACTTCATCTCTGCTCACGTCCCGGCAGCCCTCCCGCCCCCATGGTATGGTGGCTATCTTCTCGGCACCAAGTTAGGCGTATATAGCATTACCCCCCACCTCCCGCACCTGTGGTCCTGTGGTCTCGGTCTTGTGGTTTGATCACGGTTTATGGAGGGTTTCTACTGTTTATAGAGGTCTTTTAGCCAATTACCCCCACCCTCCGCTTGCGGTGTTTGCCTGTTACCCCCATCCCAGTGTTTGCCTATCACCCCCCACCCCGCGGTGGCCCTCTGGCCAGTGGGCTGGGTCTTGAGATTTAATTGCATTACGTAGGTCTGTGGAGGGTGTGTAGAGGGTTTAGAGCATTTAGAGAATTCATAAAGGATTTCAGGAAGGTTTACAGAGGGCTCATGGTCTTATAGAAGGCTAAGAAAAGATTAGGACCACCCCGATCCCTGTGACTGAGTGTGTTTAAAATGCAGCAGCAGCAGCAGCAGCAGCAGCAGCAACAAAAAAAAGAACAACAACAACAACAACAGCAACAACAACAACAACAACCACCACCACCACCACCACCACCACCACCACCAAAAAAAAAATGAAACAACAACAACAACAACAACAACAACAGCACCAGCAGCAGCAGCAGCAGCAGCAGCAGCAGCAGCAAACAACAGCAGCAACAACAACAACAACAACCACAACTACCTGTGACTTTACAAGCGACAGCAGTTGAGAGGATCTCGATGATGACCACCCCGCTCCCTGTGACTGTTCGTACTTCTCTAAGATGCGACGAAACTATGAGGGGCAAGGGACTGGGAACGCACAGCAGGTACAGCGCAGGGATCACATGCAAGCGAAGTAATCTTGGCCCAAAGATCAGCAAATTTCAATCAAGAACAACCGGCTCAAATGCATCCACGCCTTCGATGTAGCTGTAGCTTCCCGTGGCTGTGATGTGCAGGCAGGAGGTAAAAGAACCAGCCACAAAGACGGATTCGCCTTTTTCGTAGACATGCTTCTCCAAAACTGCGCAGACGCTGCCAAAGACATCGGGGTAGCATTCTTGCATGAGCTTGAAGATGGGGAGCTCGAGGATATAGCTGCTCCTTTGACCTACGTAGAGTTCAAGCTGTAGGGTAGGTGAGATCAAGGACGTATCAAGA
Organism: Symbiodinium pilosum; assembly: GCA_905231905.1. NCBI lineage: Eukaryota > Dinophyceae > Suessiales > Symbiodiniaceae > Symbiodinium > Symbiodinium pilosum. Next base: position 136,076 of record CAJNIZ010047748.1, on the reverse strand, counting down.
CTCGTTGCTGAAAACTTCTCAAGCCGGTAGTCTACAAAGCGCATGATTCGCGATACGAGCTCGAAAGAGACATGTTGATGGCTGAGATATTGTCGCACTTCTCTGCGACGCCGGTCTCTTGCCTCATTCATGGCTCTCAGCTCGGCAATAGTCCCAGAGATCTTCGAAATTGCGGAACCCATCACAAGCAAGTAAAAGATGGACACAAGAATGTCAACACCTCGCTCGATTTCACTAGCAGCATCAAGATCTGGAGGTGACGGTGTGTTCACAATCCAGCGCATGGCGTGGAGATATTGCACATACGGCTCTACTTCCTGGACACCAGCACCTGCGCGAAGGGTCCAGCTCTGTATACGTGTTTCGTTTTCCAGTGCTCGCCCAACTCCGTACCACATGCAAGTCAGCAAGTGCGCAATGAAGATCATGCCCACGGCTGTGTTTGTAATCGCAATGACGACGGTGACCCACTGCTTGCCGCTGTTTGCTGCACTTTCCTCTATGATAGCGTTGAGCCTTGTAAGCTTCAACATGCGCAAAAGCCGCAATAATCGCAGCACCCTCGTAACACGAACCAAGCGAAACTCCGTCAGATTGCCTGCATCTGACGTCACATATAGAACGTCAAAGGTCAGGAGCATAAGGTCAAACAACAGCCAACCTCGCATGTAGCTGATGAAAATGGAGAGGTAGCCAGTAACCAGCGTGCCCTTCCGGTACGTGGCTGTATTCAGGTTCACCAGCAAATCGGCCGTCCAGAATGCCAAGCCAATACAGAAATTCACGAAAAGCAATGAACTAAAGGCATCTTGTCCGAAACCCATGTCCTCTTCCCAGGCCAGCGCCAAAGGCAGCATGATGGTGTCAGCAAAAATGAGCAGCATCGCCGCCAAATCCCAACAAATCCTGAATGCGCCATGCGGATGAAACGGCTGAAGAAATTGTTGCTGAGGAGCAGGTTGTTCAGAATCCATGCCGCCGATCTGGCTCAAGCGGTGAGTGACCTTCTTGCGGGTGTCCTTGGTTGGACCCTCAGCACTCTGTGTGGCCAGGTCCATCCAACGGCCATGAAGGCGCAGCTGAGTTCCAGCCGCATCCGTTGCCTTTGCGGATGGGGCAGATGTCACCTTCGACACAGAATTTGGCATCTTCTGCCCCTTCAGTAGCCTGTGGTTCTGAAGTGCTGCTGGCTCCTTCAGGTCCCTAGACTTGGGGCTCAATGGCCCTTGTATGGCTACGCTTTTGAAGGAGAGCCGGCGTCCAGCACCTTGAGATCTCTGGCCATCAATGTTCTCCACATCTATTGCCTCAACGGTGCTTCGCAAGCCCTTGAACTGCTGGTTCACTGCCTCGAGTGATTCCATGGATCGCTTGAGGTCTGACTCTATCTCCGAAAATGCCTCCAGCATTTCCGGGACGCTGCCCATGGCCGCGCCGCCCATGGCCATGGCAGCTACGGCTACCCTTGAGCATTCTGCACTTCAAGAGAGCATGCAACACAGCCATGTTATAGAGCCATGAGTTGCTGCTATCCCTGGCATCCTATGACTTGCCAAAAGACAACATGCAGGAGAGGCCAAGAGCAGCGGCAGAAAACCTTTGGCCTGGCAGTGGCTCCAGGAGCTTGCAGAACACATAAAATTGCCAGCATTATTCTTTACATGGAAACTGCACGCTGGAAGCCCTTTTGGGATGCACTTGCAAGAAAAGCTCACCTATGACTCCTGATTAAAGTTGCAAGCGAATTAAAGCTCTCAGGCATGGAAGGAGCAAAGACTTGCTGACAGAGATAGAACTATGCCCCGCCGAAAGGCGCAGCTTGAGAGATCTCCCAAGCACCGATTCGATTGCGGACAGAAGGAGATTCCGGCCGTACGTTCTTCTCCATTCTTTTTTCCTTGCCCTTCTCCACCTTCTCATTCTCAGCTCTTGGGCGCGGAGGTAGGGCTGAAGGCCTCCTGGCTCTTGGCTTGCCATCTCTGCTGCTGCTGCGTCCGCAGCAAGAAGAATTCTCAAAGATGTGGCGGGCCACACCCACAGACAAAGCTCGGCCACCCTCCTGGAACCAACTTGCGCAAAGACTCTGGCAACTAATTTAACTTGAGACACATGAACTACCGTGTGCGACTAGTATGGCCAGTGCACCCCTTTGCTAAGATTCAAGCCGGGCTGCGCAGCCTGCTGCCAGGCGAGTTATTTCTCCAAGTGCCTTCTTGTCCACGGAGCCACGTAGCAACTTCCACGATGCTGCTTGCATGGACTCCTCGAACTCCACTTCTGCCAACTTGCGCTGCATGTCACCCTGCTTCTTCAAATCTTGGAAGACTGGATCCGCCAATACCGATTTGGCAGCATTCCAAAGCTTCAAGGTCTCTCCCTTCGCTGTGTTCAAGGCCGCTTCCGCTGCGGCAAGCTCGGAATTCTCGGCTTCAGTCACAGGTTCTGCAGGCTTGGAAGCATCATCTGCTTTCAAGCTGTTCACAGTTAGCCCACTCGACTTTGTGATGGGCATGCGGGGCACGCGCCGTGGGCGGTCCTGTGAAAGCGATCTCCAGCGCCCCGTCGAGACATCTCTCTGGTAGGCACCCTCAGGTCCGCCATGCAGCTCTGGAGTTGCACTGCTGGTGCTGTTGTGTCGGCACTTGGCAGTGGCCAAAGGGCAGGGTGGGCTGGATGCAGATTGGTTTTGAGTGAGCAGGTCGCGGACTATGGCAGCCAAGTCAGCCGAAGTTTCTGCTGCCCTCGTTGGGAAAGCTTCCAGAAGCGCTTCGCACAGGGAGGCTGGCATGTGCACCAGGACGCCGTCGCCTGTAACTTGGCATTCAGCCGACATTGCGCTTCTACATTAACATCTGCAAAGCTGAGCAGCCAATGCTCATGAAGTTTGATCAAGGTCGGACATCAGAAGAAGCAAGCGAACGACAGATTGAACAGAATATTGCATCTCTAGGCCTACGCCAGGCACATCAAGGTCACCTTGGCTTCAGGAAAATGAAAATCTCACGACGTGGGGCCGTGTCTGGGACTCATCTGATCCGCGGGGCTAAGATGCGCTCGTCTCTGCAGCCAGCGCATCGAACAGAGGCTGAATGTCCTCCATGAACCGCTCCTGAACCTGTCCAACTCACGAAACAGACAAACTGAACAACGCTGCAATCCAAACTCAAGTTAACAGCTGGAAGCTTCTACCGAGGTCTGGAAGCAATGAATGAAATCGCCGCTTGCGAGCATAGCCAAAAGGCCAGAAACCAGAGAGCCGGTACGCGAAAAAAAACTGATAAGAGCGCAGCAAGGGATGCCTATGCTAGCGTGCCAAGCTGCAACTGTTGGCAGCCACGCAAGAAACATGATTCAGAGGGTGGAACTGCTTATAGTATCCAGGCGCTGGCTTAGAGAGTTCAGGGCTTAGAAGGCTTAGAATAGAAGCACGGCATGTGACAGCCCCGGCTTCAGTCCTAAGCCTGACTGACAGCGTTTGAACCAGGCCTTATCATCGAAGACCTCCCCAAGCACCACGCCGACATCCAGCGCCACGCCGCGAATCCGTTGCAAAGCACCTCAGACGCTGCTGTGGAGTGCATTCGCTGGAATCTGGAAAGTGCAGTGGGTGCCAAACTGTTCACGTCCAGGCCCGGCTGCGCATCTGTCGAGGCCTTCAACTGAAAATAGTCTCAATTGTCCTGGACCACCTAAGGCCCAAGCCTCGGAGACCAAACCCACAATGGCATTTGCCGTAGACTTTGGCCGCTTCTTAGCTTCCTCCTCACCATTGGTCAGCTACTTGCAAGACTTGCAAGAGTTTGGTTGCATGGGAACCTCTCCGTTTTTGTCCGAGTAGTAGGCTGCAAGTAGCTCACGACGCGCGTCGGAGTCCTCAAGCTTTTATTGGCATGTTGCAATTGCATGAGGAATAGTTGTCTCAAACTCCACGAGTTTATGGAACCAGTCCTCTGTGCTTAGGCAACGGCTCAGGACCCGATTTATTACGGGCACCTCCAGCATCAGGACCGGGGAGACAAGTTACACTGCATCGCGCTAACAGCATCACTCCAACACCCGCGAGCACCTTGGATTCGATTTCCCTGTTCATCACGTTGTATAAATACGTGAGGGCCTTCTCCTGTTGAGAGGTCTTATGAAACTTCTGACAGGCTTCATGCAGTTGGCAAGATGCGTTGCGCTGAACTAGGCATTGCAAACGTCCAGCTGCTCATTGCCAGCTTTCTGCGCGCGCCCGATGTTCATTTGCAGGACCTCCAGTTTATCCCTGAAAGCCCTTGTATAATCACAGTTTCCATTTGATCGTCCGTTTGATTCTCCGCTCTTGGGGTGTATATACATCCAGAGAGCTTGGGCCGCTTGGGATCCGCTTGGGCCACGGCAGCCATGATTGGAAGGACACTGTCCTGGCCACACAAACACGCTTGCAACACATTTTTCGCCTTTTTATTCTGGCATGGCCTGTCGCACCAAGCACTCCCGGATGTTTTGATCGATGTCTCCAGAGCTTTGCATTAAACCCTGTCGGGCAGAAGGCGCGCGACTTCGAGCAGGAAATGGGTCCGTCAAAGGTCTTATGAGACATTCTCAAGCCAGCCACAATTTCGAAGGAAGCCCGGTTCTGTCAGAGTATGGGAGAAAATTTGACTGCAGTGGACTGACCCCCCTCGCGCAGGACTGGGCCAGCACTTGGACAGTTTAGTGAACAGAGTGACAAGAGCAACAGCTCACAGTCTTGGCCTCAATCTCTTTGGTAGCCTTCTCCATGCGCGCCCTCCATCATGGAATCAGCTGGGTTGCTTTTTCCATACCACACCCACACGCGTAATCACTTCCAAGTTCCTGCAGCTGCAAAGCAAAAACCCACATCTCAGACCAGGACTCCATTGACTTCTGAATGCTCCCCAAAAGTCGCTCCAAAGGCTTCCTGCCGCGCAAGGTATCTACTCAGCATTTCTGAAGTTTGAAGAAGCTGCCAGCGAAAACCTTGAAGACGCTTCTGTCTGAGAGAGCTGTAGCTGCAGCGTTGTCAAGTCCTGCATTCACTGGAACATGTTCAGGGCACAGCTTAATAGCTGTGACAGTTCTGACAGGCCTTGCCTGCGGCGAGAGCTGCGAGAAAGAAGCATCTACCTGCAAACCACATCCTTCATGTTTAGAAGTTCCTCCAGCCTTGCTTGAGTTCCTCCACCCTTTGCTCTCAATCCCTCAGCTTCAAAGGGAAAACAACAAAGCCGCAGCGGCCATTTTGGCGATCGTCGGTCTCTGACTGGCGCGTGAGCTCTCGGCAGGCGACTGTGAAGTACGAAGACGGTGGCAAGATGCATGACCTATGGCGCTCAATGCACATCCTCCGAACATAGTCTTTTGCCGCAAGCAGCCTCATAATTTTGACAGGCGTCAGCACCAGAGAGCCCCCACACGCAGCTAGATTGGAGCTGTCTGAGCTCCGACGCGGCCTGCACACAAGGCACGGCCCCCATTCAACTCCCAGGGTCTGCACGATCTTCGCACCTGTCTTTCTCGGCTGTTGCCACCTTCGTTCCTGGCAGTCCTGTCCGGAGTCCGCAGAAGGGCTCAAACACGAGGCAATCAGAGAAGCCAAAGAAAGCCAGGAAGACAGGCCTCGGCCTTCCAAACGGTCCACATCGGTTAGAAGAAGTCGGCCTTGTTGGGCGGACGCTTGCTTCGCCGCATCGTAAGCCGTCCAAGCATTCCAGGAAACATCGCGAGGATAGACCTCAGCGATCGGAAATGATTAGAAACAAGTGGTCTGTTTTTCTCTGGTCCGCTGCAACCCTCAGACTTCTAAGAGCGCAAGCACATGAAGAGGCACTGTGAGAAGCCTTTTGAACATGCAGTCAGGTTCTAGTCCGAGAGATAACCGACAGCGCAACGGTCGAGGAAGTCTGAGGCTGGCAGTCCCGCCTCCAGATTCGTAGGCGAATCCCAAGCAGAACCAGAATCCATACGGCCAATGAGATTGCTGATGACATGTGCCACACATCATGGGTGTCAAAGGTGCCCATGAAAATGCAGTCTTGGTTCAGGGTCCGGCTCTCCGCCGCCTTGAAGCCACTGCTTTCTGTTAATTAAGAAAGCTGCCCTAAGACATAAATGTTAACTTCGAGTTGCGTGGATACCTTGGGTTTGGCACGGCAGGGATGCCTTAAGGGTTATACAGGGCTCTGGAGGCATACTTTAGAGCTGGGCACGTCGAGGATACTTTAGACTTTGGCGCGGCAGGGATACCTCTGGGGATGCTCTAGGGTTGGGCATTAGGCTTGGGAACTGGGCACTGCAGGGACACATGCTCTGTGGTTGGGCAGGATACGCTAGTGCCGGCACTGCAGGGATACTTTGGGACTCATCATTGCAGGGAAACTCTGGGGTTGGGCGCTAGAACAATACCACCGGCTTTCCGACAATGGCTGTGCCAATTGCAGACAAGACACAGATGCCAAAACATCGGTCATCGTTGTATTGAAGAAGTGGAGTGCTACGAAACTTGTCAGCAAAAATAGGAAGAGTAGCCCAAACTTGCTGAGCCAGCGCACTGCATCATCGAGTGACAGGGTGTCTCGCCGACTTCTGTCACGTTTGACCATCTGCCGCCCAATTGCAAACACCATGACCAAAAGAGATAGGAACAAAAGAACATTGGACATTCCGCCAGAGTTAATCCGAAGTGTAGGGAAGTACAGCATCACTGCCACCAGAATCCAGGTCAACGTGCGAGTCACTGCTAGAGCTTTGCTCCCCCCCCCTGCACCAGGAATTAGACTGCTCGAGGTTGGGAAAGACATGCTGCACCTTCAGGGGACTCCAGGCTAAAAGATCATTCGCTTGGTAGAGCCTTTCCTGACTTAGCTTTGCACGCGAACAATGCGTGCCCTGCATTTGCGGCCCAGATTCTTTCAAGAGAATGAATACGAACCAGACCAGAACGGACGCGCAATAAATGTTATAAGAGATTGCACCCTGGGCTGATACTGGGACCACAAAGTCGAACCAAGTGCCCACGAAGCTGATCGTCCACATAGGCACTGTGATCAAAAGCATTAGAACCACCGGTGTAAAGAGTCGGTCCTCCGAGTCGCTCCCATCCAACAAGCACACGGTGGACAAGGTAGCGATCACAAACATCATTGCTGAGTCGAACTGAAACTGATACGACGTGGGGCATAAGTGGTAACAAGAACTGCCAAAGCCTTCCAAAACTAGGCACCAGGATAGCGCGTAGAAGAAACGGAGGTTCGGTGCTGCGGGGTTGCCCTCAGCTTCAGATTGGAGTCTAAGATTGTAGTCTGTGTGGGTCACAATGATAATGGACAGTACGCCACTGACGAAATATGGGATGTGGGAGAGCATGTTGTTGAAAGGGAGGTCGAGGCCAAACGGCACGTAGCACTCGAAATTGTAGCGGCAGATGTCAAGCGAGCCAGCGCGTCGCTGGCCAGCCTAGGATTGCCGATCATGCTCTGCAAGGGTTGAGGCCTGTCTTTAGAATCCATGCTGCGTGCTGGGGCATCCAGGCTGTGGACAAAGTCGTGACAAGGGGACCCCTAGGACTCTGGTATATGTGTCTCCTAGCAAGTCGGAGTGCAAAGGCCCTGTTTCTCTGGAGTTGTTGCAAATGAAGCGCTGGCAGCCTGACAAAGAGACATAGCAATGACGGACACTACCCTCTCTATACCTTGCACGCATCTCCTTCTCTATCTCTTTCTTTCTGTCGCTCGGATGTCCAGATCTATTTTGCTTGCTTGCTTTCTGCTTCTTCTTCGCGTCTCTAGGGCAACACCCTAAGCCCAGCGCGAAGGCACGAGTCCAGTGATAAGGCCGGTAGCCAGGAGGAACGACACACCGCCCGTAGTCAGACCACATGATCATATAACCCTATGCACTGCGACGTCATCCAAATCACAGAAGCTTCCCTAACCAAGGAAAGCCAACCAGGACCCGATACAGAATTTAGTTCTTTGATTCTCGCACTTCCCTCTCTGCATCCACTTTTCCTCAGCTCAGGAAGAGTTGGCCGTTGTGGAATCCTCTACATTGCCCCACTAACCACTCTATGCCTCAGTCAGCCCCTGATCAAGTTCCAGCCCCCCCCTTCTCGAAGCTGAGCTGAATTGCGTGCGCATTACCTAACTACTCGTCAGTCATCGGCGCTAGGCACTTTCCTATCTACACCCATCTCCACATTCTCTCTATGAACTTTGCGCAGCGGGAATTCTGACTCACTGTTGGAAGCTCCCAAGGCTCGGGGTTTCTGCTTCTCTGTGGAGAGCCCCTTCCACTACTAGCCCATTACTCTACCCTGAATTGGCCTGATGTGACGGTAATTATGCATTGTTCAGGAAAGGTCGAAATTCCATGCAGGTTCGTTGCGCCTATCTGGATGTTATCAGACTTTCCAGGGCTCCACAAAACTTATGTATGCGTAGCTTCTCCTGCGTGCATGCCTGATTGCTTCTCACACTGCTCGGCACTTTTCAGCTACGTCAGCGGTATCCTTTCTGAATTTGACTTGTCTCTGTCTCCTTTCGGGTCTTGCGGTCTCCTTCTTTATCCGCTGTGTCGCTTCTCTCTTGCTTGCGTCACATTAGCAGAATGCAATCTCGGTGACAGAGCACTACTAGAGCACTGTTGACCTGCCCGGGCATGCAGCATGTGAAGCTTTTGGGCTAGACTTTCAACCTCTTCCTCGCTCGGTTCTTTACCATGGTTTGCCAGTCTGGGGCGTAAGAACAGAGACCCCAATTCTACTTGCTCCAACATCCGCTGATCTTCCCGATGTCTCGGTTTTCCCAGAGGCATTGCTGGTTGCTTGGCAGAATGCCAGTGCACTGCTTCGCTGCTGGCATCTTTGCAACGATCTACTGTCCAGAGTCCAGACCTTTCCAATTGGTTCTGCTTTGCCGCTTTGCTTTGCCGTGTGGGGATGACCGGGCAAGCCCTGCCGGACCTTGGTTTCCCCGTTTCCCCAGGGGTGTTCCATCTGCAGGCCAGGCTCACGACGCTGCTGGGGTTCCAGGGAAATCGCATTTCGGTAAGGCCAGCAAAGAAGAAATCTCAAACAAATGGAACAGGTTCAACGTCAAAACCCCTAGTTTCTTCAGAGCAAAATGACCGATCAACGCTTTGGCCGACTGCGACTACGAGCATCTATCGTTTCCACAGGGCTCCACTGACAGAGTTCAACAAGCAGAGAGCTTTAACACTGTGTGGCCAAGTCTGGAGTACCAACAAATAGAAACAGCAAACAAGGTAGGTGTTTCTACAGCATCGGTTCCTGCAAAAAGCGCTCGTTATGACAGTTGGTTCTGCTCTCTCTGGCTAGATTCTGTGCTGCTTTGGCATCTGAGATCCATGGCATCTAGGTTTCTTTCCAGACAAGTGACCCATAATCCCATGGCCATCTGAATAGCTGCCAGGAAGAAGCAGCCAGCAGACAGGCAAATAATTGCTGCGTGCGATCCACGTCTGACGGCTTCATCCGCTGTCCCCCAGAGGAAATGGCGAAAGCCTTCATCCAGTAGGCACCACTCCCTGACTAGCTGGAGAAAGGGACGCGCATCACGAGGGCTGCCACGGCGAACATGCCAAGTCCGCTTGAGCAGCATGTCTAACGCCTGGAAGATCAAGACAACTACGAGAGGTATGCCGCACATGGCTAAAGCCGAGAGGGCAAGTGAAGGCCGGGGCCGTGCGCCTTTCAAGGACAGCTCGTAGTTGACAAAGCCATTGGAGAATGACGAGCCGGAGCCATGTGGCATAAGCAGTACAAACCAAAGGCCCTCCGCCAGTGGCAGAGTCGACCAGCGGCTGAGGACAACGCGGCCCTCGCTAGTGATGGTCAATCTCATGGATCTAGGCGTGTGATCAGACACGATATCCGAGATCTTCTGTGAAGAAAGGCAGTCGGCAAGCTGCTGAACACTGAAACATTTCGAGATCGACTGGTTGCGAATCTCAAAGTCTATGCACCCATTACCAGCGGCCGGAAAGACAAAAACCTCAAGGCTGCCCTTCGGCTTGTCTCTTGCCCGAATCTCAAGGGACTGCTCTCCACTGGCTACCATGTCTGCGGTTATGTCGAAGGTGACAACGCCTGGCCTGTTTAGGTTTATTCTCTGTGCTGCTGCGACGGAGCTAACAGGATTTATCCGCCTGGCCACCAGGCTTGCTGATATTCGATATGCTTCCTGCGCGGAAGCTTGCGGTATCACAATTATCTCTCCCACGGGGTCATGAAAATTGCACACCAGCTTTCCGCGAAGCGTGGCACGCTGCATGCCGAAGCTTAAGTAGGATTCAGCCACCAGCACACTGGCATGCACGGGCATGCGTGTGGTGCTTCCGTCCCCATCTAGTCTGGCATAGACAGACATGTCTGCGATGAAGATTGCAGGGGAGAAAGTCACCTTGACCAGGCAGGTAAGTTTTTGCAACCTCCACACTCCTGAACTTCTGATAACTTCTGCACTCACATTACAAGACCATAAACCCGACATGCGCAAGCAGCGGGTGATTTTCTGGCAACTGCCGGGCCTTCTCACCTGTTCTCAAAGAAACAGGGGCTGGCGGAATAGGTTGTTCAGCGCAGTATATATATATATATACATATATCACTATGCGTGGGCTCCCTACTCCAAAGTGCAGAGGGTTAGAATCCATGGAAGAAACGCATTTCGGTCCAGGAAGCTGGATAAGCGCGCCCTCGTTTTGGAGAAACTTTTTACTGGGACCAGATGACAGGCTGGGATCACGCCTTCCATACCTGTGATTGGATGCACTTTCCGATTCGCCTTTCCGGCCAGGACCTCGCGCAGCCACTTGCCTTTTGTGCATCCTCGGTCCAATGGATGGATGTGGATCGAGCTGTCTGCCCAAGGAGGCTGTAATCGTGACACGCTCCCCTTGGCACTTTCTGCATGTTGCTATGATCTTGCAGGGATGGATGTGTCACTCATCGCAAGATTTCTTGCTACTGCCGCGTCCTGAAGATTCAGCAAGGTTAGGACTTTAGGATGGTGCAGCCGCATGCGCTTGCTTTCCTTATTCTTCCTATAACCTGGAGTTCCGGAATGAAAATCAGCAAGCCCCCAACTCGGCGACTCCGTTCACGCTCCAACCTAGCAAACGCTTCCCATCTGTCTGGGACCGCTTTCTGCAACAGTTCCTGCATTTTCCAGCTAAAATTGCTCTTGGGGGACCATGAGCGGAGAGCTCGCAGACTGGCTGCAAGGGGCACATGACACGTCCGTCCGCGCTGGTGAAAGTACACCCGTGGCTAATAGTCAAGCCAGGGCACATTCAGGGTGAAGTTCATGACGGTGGGGTGAAGTCCATAGGCATGATAAATCGTAGATTGGCAGAAGATCAGGTTCCCAAGGTTGCTACAACTCTCTGTTGCTGACGTCAAGAGTTGCACTGCCTGAAGAAGACAGGCCAACCTCGACAAGCGCATTCGCGCTCCCATGGCCAATGCTCACTTGGGTGCACTTTTGCAACCCTGCGTTGATTGAGCCTGACTGCAATTATTTCTAGTCGCTGCAGCCCCGTCTGACCTCCGTTCCATTAAGATCCGCGTCTGCACCGTGTTGACTCAAACCATCTGCATAATAATGATGCGTGGGTCTCAGTTGTGTCCAGCTTTTTGGCCAGAATGCTCTGGCGGAAAGAACTGGCCAACCCATGCCTCTGCCTGGTACCTGTTGAGGGGCCACCTACGTTAGACCCAGCCTCACGGATGCAAACGTGCACAAACCATCAAAGCAAAGCAACTTTTTCGGGCCCCGCGCATGCTTCTGCATATGGTAGCCTGGTAGCAGGTCCCCCAGGCTCGACCGGCGTCGTCCTCCTACTTCTCGGCAGCACCTCCTGAGACTTTGCAGCCTTTGCAGCTTCTCGCGGGACACGTTCATGTGGCGCATGGGACTTCCTCATGCCAAGCTCTCCAGAACGTGGAAAAGGTGGTATATACCATCCATATCCTGAAGCCCTACGTCTGCATTGCAAGTCTCACATCGAACTGCGAAGTATTTCGCCGGATCGTCCTGCGGGTTTGGCAGAAGACACATATGAGGCATGTTCGTGAGAAGACACTGCAGCTCTGTTGAACCATGCTACCCTTGCAGCAACTTGGCCACGACAGCCTGTCTTTAGCCGTCTTCGTTTGTTGGCACAACCTACAAATCTTATCCGCAGAGCTTCAGATCCTTTGCCATGGAGAGTGCGGCGGATTTGTCGACGATACAGTTTCGGACTTCCGAGGCTCTCCACTGGCGAGTGAACTGCTCATGGCGTTGACACTGGTAGCCTCGCATGCAGAGATGCAATTGCTCGCCAGGTTGTTTCCGAACTCTTCACTCGCTGGGAAAGGCTGGGTATCGGGCATACCGGCGTGAAGCAGCCAGGGCAGTTCAGCACAGCATCCGTTGTCTTGACATTGCTCGTGTCTGGCTGGAGCAGCTGATCCTCCCGATCCGACTAAGACTAGCTACCTGGCACCTGCATGAATTTTCGCAACACTGACGTTCATGGAGCCAAGATTCTGCAACCCACTTCTCGTCTTGATCATCTGCATCTGGATCATGCAACGGATCAGCATCGAGATTGTCTGCCTTCCCATCTCCTCGCCATGGTACACGCTTCAACCCTGTTTGTAGAAACACATCAGGAAGCTTGCTTGATTATGTTTAGACCCGTTTTTTTCAAATGCTTCCTGAATTTGACGGAAGCTCTCCGTTTGCTTTCCTCTGTTCTCCACGACATTCGAGCCCTGTTCTACGTCATTTCTGTGAGCCGCTTTGTGGGGTCTGGGCTTACGGTCCTGGTCCTTCACCAGCGTCAGGAGTCCACCGAATTATGTGAGGTCGAAGAACCACGCCGGGTGCCACTTGAGGGTCCCAGTCGTCATCAGCATCGCCATCGTCAACCTGGCCAAAATTTCCGCAGAATCCACTCACGCCTCACGACCTTGAACAGACCGGGCGCCTCCATGGCTCTTGCCATTGCTGCAAAAAGCTCTTGCTCACTTCTTGGGCCAGATCAGAAGTCACTCAAGGATTGCTTGAGGCTTTGCGCAGCTTTTCCAGCTTGGCCAAGATGACAGTCAAAATTTGCAACTAGCATCACGGCCCTCTGACATGAACAGTTCTCGATAAGGCATGGGCAACGGCCGGTCGATAGACTCCAGGAAGACTCAGGCGCAAAGGAAGCCTTTAAGGAGCAAGATGCTTCAGCTGACATACACAGCCCGTTTGTCTTATACCCTACCCCATCCTGCTTGAAAAGGCTTCCAGGGGAATTCCAAAGAGTTGCAGCGAGGCATTCTCGTACACGGTCTGCAGCAGGCGCCTGCGATTGTGTCAACCCATTCAGGCAGCTCATTTCGATCAAGACAGACTTACAAAGCCAGCTGACAAACATCTACCAGAATGGCAGAATGGCAAGAGAAACAAACTCGTGCGCCCAAGCAATCTACTTGTGGCGGCTGAGACGCGGATAGCGAACAGAGCTGCCAGGAAGTGGAAGAACCACCTCGTACGAATCTCAATACTTAGCCTCCACTCAGGTCAAATGAGCAACTGATGGGTTCGGTCCCGAGATACCTACAGGCATACTGTATAGCCTGCTGGCATACATGACGAGAAGCAAACCTGAGGTCCCAAGCCCTGTCTGGCTCTGCGTGGGCATCTGCCAGCTCCAGAATTTCAGGTTGAGCCTCTGCTGCTTCACCCGCATATCCTGCAAAGTCTTTGCAGTTTCGCTCAGGTCTCTCTCACTACCTGAACTCTAGCGGATTCTGAACTGAAGTCCAGCTGGTCTGCCATCTGCAGGCCCCATCATGACAAGATCTCCCACAGCCGGGATGGGTCCCATGGCGGCGCGGTGAGATAGAGCCTGACTGAAGGACATCGGCTCGCAACAGCAACACCGAAACACCAGCACACCTGACAAGCGCTGCGAGGCCTTGTTGAATAGCAGGCTTTGCGCGGACTTGACCTCTGGCTTGCTGATGCTTGCTGCATACTCGACAGGGGAGGCTGTGAGCCGAGTGGGAACCAAGTGGCATAGAGCATCAGCGCTTGCCGAGGTAGCCGCAGAAGCGCTTCCTCAGCGCTGAGCCCTTGGGCTAGGCAGCGCAGCAGACCTGGTGAGCCGGCAAGGCAAGTCCAAAGAAAGTCGCGTTTCCAATGGCCACTGCCTCGCTCGATATGGTAGCCCTGAGGAAATCGGCGCAGCGCGGCCTTGCCAGGCTGCCGACACAAGAACTGCGAAGCATGCCACCCGGCTCCTCCGCTCCGAGAATGGTGCTACCGCCCGCATCAACGGCGTCCAGGAAGCAACGCTGCGCAGCCTCAGCGGATGGACGCTGTGCCGCAGTGCTCTTTCAGCCCGAAGGCAAGCACAGCATGACTTGCAGTTGCAGGCCTGCACCTCCTCATCCCAAACCATGGAACGAGCACAGCGGGTTGCAGGCTCCCCACCCAGGAGCTCTACATCACCCAGCAGCAGTCCTGTGGTGAACCCAGAACGTAAATCCGAGCTCTCTCCTCTTGCAATCATCTTACAGAGGGCCCAGCGCACTGCGCTGTTGAAGTGGCGCTGAAGGATCGCGGCTCCCACCTGAGCACATCTGGGAAGCGATGTCCTTCGGCGTGCCCGAATGCTGCCCAAGAAACATGAAAGGCATGGATGCACTGCGATCCAAACCTGTGGCTGCACACAGACAGCAGAAGACTTCCCGGAAATTTTGAGGAAATAAGTCAATGGCATCTCAATGAGCACATCGTACTTGGAAGTGGGCCTCTGCGTCCCGAAGTAATTCAGGAACCCCGATTGCACCAGTGATCTGCAGCCTTCTTGAACTGCCGAACGGGGCGTAAACCGCACCTCCGCAAGCCAGACAATTACGGCAGCCGCATTTCATCAACAGCGTAAAGGAAAACCAGCAACACACTTCAGTCACAACAGCCTCCTCAGGCACTAGACGAAGAACAACGTTGAAGCGATTGCCCAGCAGGTCTCCCAAATTCAGCGGTGACGGCTTCATTTCCAGATCTGAAATATGAACGCGACGGTCCCAGTCCTGGGCCAAGGCTTGCTTACCTGTATGCATCAGGATTACAATGCACCTTGCCAAAAGATTTCTTGGTCATTGGCATGATCCCTCCGCTCAAAGCATGTATTTTCAACTTAGATATATTCAGATTGTCAGCAGCTGTGTGGCAAGCAAGTAGTATATTCACGCTTCCCTAAGAAAGGGAGGTCTCTCCCCTACAAGGCTGCCATCCTGCCGCAGGCCCTGACCGAAACAGGCCATGGCTCCACATGCAGCCAGGACACGGGATGACGCAGCGCAGCATACAGCTCCGTCGGCAACAGGCGTGTACAGGACATCTGCTGCACCGTGACAGCACAGCGGTCCTCGATGCGTCTGGGCTACATCTGTTTCGAGTTGTCTTCAGGCTGGTCCTTGCTGCCCGCAAAACGCAGATTTCGCCTCGAGCGGCCCAGACAGCGTGCAATTTGTGCTGCAGCATCTAAGGTATCCAGTCCTCAAGCAGATCAGTAAGGAGTTACTTCCGGTAGCTTGGAGCTGCGAAAGCTCTGTGAATTTGCTGCTTCCAGCCTTCCTTGTAGAGGCGGAAGTGCAAGTGCCACTTCTGGATGTCTCCAGTTGTTGCATCTGCAGGCTGTCCATCCAAGGTGTGTCAACTCAGCTTGATTCGGATTGTCAAGCAGCCGTGACCTTCTTCAGTGCTGAGATGGTTGAGATGGTTGAGATGCAGCTCTCGACCATGTAAGTCCACCTCGTGAACCTCGGCATGGCAAGTTGTCCGTATAAACGTAGAATCCGCCACATCCGGCCTGGAAGTCGTAGGGTGAGCGCTTCAGTGTGGCAGGAAAGCCTGGAAGCTGGGTCCGGAATTCGGTAACTCCTTCAGGCACGCAACATGGACCCACGTTCCTCTGTATGTTGCCACTGCACGTGCTGCAAGCCTGCATCTTCAAAGCGGAGAGGGCAGGTCGGGGAGTAAGCTCGGCACTGCCCGCTGCCAGCATGAATCGCAATTCGCTTTCGATGCATGGGTATTATGTCCCTAACTGTCCGTACAAAACTCTCAGTCTGCCGAACTCGTGTGGGCCTGCATTGGCCCACAAGAGTTCTAAAGTCTCCGTTATGAGAGGAACATGTACCTTTGACCTCCGCATTAAAGGTTGACGCTGCAGAGGCATACTCGATGCTTGCTTATATGAGCATAAGCAGTTTTGAGCTCCAAAGTTTTTGGTCCACCACAAGAAGCTGTTGGACTAGCTTTCATTAGGATGTAGGCTGCTGTGCGTCAACTGAGAATTTAAGAAGCATGCTTCCTCTGTGGTTTGTACCCGACCAAATGATGAGCTAAACGATTGCGGATGAGCGCTTCAAGTACAACAGTGGCTTGTGCAAGTTCAGTTGCAAGCCTGAGACGAGCTTACCTGCCTGCTCTTCGAACGTTTTCTCATCTGCTTCCGTATCGGCCTGTCGGGCACCAGCAAACTGCGGAGTCATCCGAACCGTGAACAACCCTGCATGCAAACGTGGCTGGAGCACCAGACTGAGCAGGCCCTGGAGTGGACCTTGCGCAGCACGAACCGTACGATGCCGCAGTCCCTGGTCGCGGGACTCAGATGTCTGCGACACCAAGAAGGTTTCTCAGCTGGTGCAAGCCTGCCGTGCAACACCACCTGCAAAACCCACCTGCGATCGCAAACGATCACTCGAAATGGGGCATGCGGCTGACGCAGAACAGCGGGCACCACTTGGTGCTCCCAAGCTGACAAACAGTGACTGAGGCATGCACATGTGGAGCAAAGATCAAGCTCCCAAGCGCTGTTGCAAAGAACGCCTGCCGGTACACGAAGTCTTTGGATGCTTACCAAAGCTCTTGCCGCAGCCACTGGGTCCGCAAGACAAGATAGAGCTGCGCTCCATTCTCTTTCTGCTGGACTACTCATGTGAGCTTCATAGTCCATCCCCAGGTTGTCTGGGAATGAAATTACAAACTCCCTATTTGGCAGATGTGAGGGGTTGAGCCGCTGTCCGTTTTCTGCCGAGAAGCAAAGGTCAGGCAGCAACTGGAGCCATGCCTTGAAACGGCTGACCATGCAATTCTGATCACACAGAACCTATATTGTTGGCCTTGTCCGACCATGCGCGCTACCTTGCCAAGACGCCATTGTCTACGGCATGGGGTGTCTGACTGGCTGAGGTGGCATTTTCAGGTGCTTGGCCTTGGAATCTAAACTATGAAATGTGTTGGATATTTGCTTGCTCTGCTCAGCTGAATGTACCTGCTGAGGTAGTAGTGGATATGACTTCGGGATCTCTCCGGCTTTACGACTTTCCGGGAAGGAGCTTAACGCAACGAAGTGGCAGAATATCCTTTGACTGCATGGCACAATTGTCAGCAAAGTCTATCCAGAGGCACTTGCGTCCAAAAGCGCAGTCAGAAGAAGAGTTGTGGAACATTTTTGCGATGGAATCCTGCTGCATTTTTCTCTGGCTCTGGAATTCAGCAGCTGTTGGACCGTCTGGGCATGTTTGCTGCCGCTGGATCCTTGGCAAACAGTGCTGGCAACTCCTGACAGCACCGCTGAGGCAGCTTTACATCTGCTCGTCAGATAGTAAGTGATAGAATTGATTGAACCCCAGGCGCCTGCTACCACCAAGGCCAAGCCAAGGCCAAGCTAAGCGTTTGATCTGTCTCGCGGCATCTCCATGGCCCACTGTATGTTGCGATTGGTTGCACGAATGGTGCCTGTCAGGCACCGTCAAGACTGACTGGGCCTTACTCTGACTGGACTCAGCGTGAAGTCCTTGATGGTAGCCTGCGTGTTTATGGCTCTGTGGCTCTGTAGCTTTGGCGCGCTCTGCCTCGTGGAGTTTCCTTCGTCACCCTACTGGTTCACAATGCAAATGCCACTGTCCTGGACTTTCGGTTCTGCTTTTTCATCATGTTGTTTTCTTTTCATCCACCTGCCCACCTACCTCGCGTCTACCCAGAACTGACCATCCTACCACGCTGGTGTGCAGGTTGACGCATCTATCATCTGCGTGTCTAGACGAGCTCCCATCAAATGGCAACCTTGCAGCTGAGCCAGAGATTGCTTTCAAGCCTGCCCTCCTAAGCGTCGCTGTCACGTCACTGGGTCCAAGTTCCGGGCTGGATGCCAAGCTCGGCCAGGGACGTTTTCATGACTTGGGCAGCATCTCAATCTGCTTGCAACCCGCAGAGCTAAGCTAGTAAGGTTGCAGCAGCCGGCAAAAGTGGACCAGTCCTCAAAAGGAACCTGAAACACATTGAAAGTTTGAGAAGCCGTCCCGTCGAAGCGAACTGGGCTTGTGGCACTTCCCGGGCCAAAAGCTTGGGATCGCTTCGAATTGGCCTGCAAGCCACTCTGTCGACTGCTTCCCATATCTTTCCACGAGTACATGCAGGAGTTCTGGCTGTGCTGGCCACCTGTGCTTCAAGATCTAAGACTTCCTCGGGGATCTCATTGGAAATATCAGGCAGGCCTGACGGAAGGATGTCTATGTCAGAAAACCCGACCGGCACATCGCAAGGAATGAGACATGATATTGGACATAGCGACCCCCTGCTCACCATACATGATGACAAAATCCCCAACACAATTGGCACGTGGCACTGCAGCTGTGGTTGTCTTTTGTAAGGAGCTCCTTAAAATGAGATTCAGCTCAGCAAAACGTGTTACAGGCTGGAAACCAGCGAGGACAGGAAACTTCTGTGGTGAAGGGATGGGTGGAAGGGCGCGAAAAAAACACCAGGCAGGCTTTGAAACACCGAGGAGGAAACATGCTCCCTCCGGCCGGTACACTGCCACGGCCATGCAATCCTCGAAACGCACAAAGCCGCCAACGTCTGGACCGGAACCTTGGGCCCGGTCCTCCACCCCCTCCATGGCGAACCTGACGTTGGCCACAAAGCGCATCTAGAGCTTGCAGAAGCTTTACGAAATCCAAGGCCAGGACTCTGGAACGCTCACCAGCTCTGAATGGAACAGCCGGCCTCAGCTTCAGCCTTTTGCTTTGCAATCAAAACTGCTTTCTCGGGCATCTCAAGTACCCAAACACTGTGAAAAGCTCCTCCCAAATCGCTTTGTCTCAGAATCCCGATGGAGAGGGTGGAATTTCAAACCTGAAGCCTTTAGCGATCCCAAAACGAGGCTGGACGTAGACCACGAGCCTGAGCTTCACACGCCCCTGCCCATGAAAAAGCTGCCAAAGGAAGAGAGGTGCCTTGTGCAACTGGCTTGTGTGATTTCTGGGTAAAGTTCAGAATACAGCCTTGATGAAAGCCTGCACGGACTACGCCGAATGCTGTCATTGGCAATGGCAAGACAGATTGAACGCAATAGGTCCAGGATGGTCCAGGCTTGTGTCTGCTTAAGTCTGCAACCCCAGGCTTCAAGACGTTGTCGGCCTGAGACTTCAATCGGATACAGCATGTACTCACCTCTTGCACCAATCAGTGCGTGCTTACAAGATTTCCTCTGGCCAAGCCACCAGAATCACTGCTCCAGGCAGCAGCAAGTCCTGTGTCTTTCTGTGCACATGCTGCAGACAATCCAAAGTGCGTGGGGCGTGCAGAGGCTTGAAAGCCATAACATGCCGCATCATGATCAGCAGTCCTCCTGAAGAAGGATTTCGAGATCTTGCCAGAAACGGGAGCCTCGAACAACTGTTTCCTGCTACAGCACCTCCTGGTGTCTCATGTCTTGCCGCTAGGGCAAGTACCACATTGATCCATGAAGACTAGGGCAAACCGGACTGGTCCACCTAGGTATGACATGTTTCTTTCATGCTGTTCAATTTTCAAGGCTTTACAAGTCTCAATGGGAGATCATGAATCTCCTAATCTATCTGCGGCAGTGGGTGATCTCACATGATAAGTGCATGGATGCGAGCTCTAAGCAATCCAGGAAGCAGCCCCGAACACTCTCGTCCTAGCTACCTGCCAGTAAGTTACTGTTGTCGATTGTGTCGCCGTGCAACGCATTGAAACGCTGCTTGTGGCCTTCATTCTTGCTTTGTTCTCTTGCTCTTTGCCTTGCTTGTCATGCTTCTGGACGCTGCTTCATGCTTTCTCTTGATCTGGGTCCTTGACTCTGGCGAGGCTCTTGCAGCAGCAAGTGGCTGCAAGGATGGAGGGGGGTTGCCCAGGCTAGAAGGGGGCTGGGAGCAGGCGGAGGGCCGTGGGGGGGGGAGAGGCTTGGGCTGCTTTTGGCGTACACTGGGCTGCTTTGGGCGTACACTTCCTACATTACCTAGAGTGCTTGTCGTGGCCGTGCTTGACAGCATGGTTGATGTTTGGAGGTTCCGCATCCGTTTTGAACCCTACGGCATAAGTGATTGGATAGGGGGCCTAGGGATGGGTTCCGTGCAGGGCAAGCGGTCAGGCTGAACTCAGGAACAGGCCAGGATATCGTTCTGGCAGACTACGAAGAACATCGCAACTGCGTCCAGTCCAAACATCAACCTCAGACAGGTCATAGCCATTTCCAAAAGAATGGATACGAAGGAATGTTGTCCAAACTCTGTGCTGAAGCAGGTTTACCATCAAGATCCATCAGGCATCCAAGCACTCAGGCCCTGAGCACCAGGCTTTGTGGCTGACACCTGCGTGGAAGGCCAGTCCTCAGCGCTGCACCAACCATCGCTCTTGTAGGCTTTTCAACGTGAAAGCCATCAAATGGCAGTGCGTGCAGTGAGGCTGCCGGGCTGCGTTGAGCGACTACCGCATGCTCAGGCTCCACTTCCACAGTCACAACCTGTGTCTAAAAAATTGCCTCTTGCATACTTGTTGAAAGGGGTGAGACATGCTTGCTTCAACGACTCGCAGGGGTTGCGGCTCTTCCTGCCCTTCCTGGCCAATCAAACGAGGGGTGTGGATCATGGGCAGAAGTCAGCACACGTTCCATCACTCTTTTGTCGCGAAAGTTCTTATCTTGTGACCGTCGCATGGTCGATGCTGAAACGCCATGAAGGTTTAACCTTGCCCTTTGTGGGCTTGGCACAGCCTGGGCAAAGCTTGAAATCGAATTTTCGCGTTAGCTTCCCATGCCGCCGACGACCTCCAGCACCACAACGAAGGTCTGGGTGTCTTCATCCACTACGGTTTTGAAGTCCCATTCTTCCTCGCCCTCTAGCTGGCAGATGGGCTTCTCGGAGAAGTCGTGCTTCATGGTTCGTGACACTTTGTGAGACTCAGAGCCCTTGCCAATAGCCACGCGGAATGTCATGGCGCAGCTGTTCTTCTTTTCAATCTCATTGAGGCATCTCAGGTCAACAGTTCCCTTCCCCTTCGCCTTTCGGAACGAGGCGCCTCCGCGGCTCTCTGAGGTAAGCAAAGGGCGCAGGCAAAGCTTGAACTGAATTTCAATGCCATCCATTGACACCTCGAAGGGAGGCGAGACTTTCTCCCTGTCAGACGTCTTCAGGACTCTAGCGTCCACTGTCCAATGAATGCGGAAGATGCGGCTGTTCACACTGAACGCCCGCTGCAACACTGGAGCTCGTGGTGCGGCAGCAGCTGGAACAACTGGTGGATCTGCCCGCGGGGCGTCTGCACTTGGTCCTGTCGGTCCAGGACTTGGGGAGATCGGTAGCTGGACACCAGGCATGCCAGGCGCAGGAACTTCTGAAGCTCCGGCTTGGGTGGGTGGCATAGCGTGAGGCCATCGGTCAAAGCGCTGCGAGGGTGGCATACCAACAGGAATTGGCATGGGCATTGCTGCAGGCATCATGACCACAGTGCCGGCTGGCACCGGCTGCGCTGGGAATGGCTGCGCGGGCACCGAGCCACCACATCCAGCTGCTGGTGTTGCGACGGGTGAGGAAGATACTGTCCAAGCCCAATCGCTCTCTGGCTCATACCCATCAAGCGTGACCACACGGTACAGCTCAGGCATTGGTGGCGCAGCAACTTCACCCATGTCGCCATCACCCTCCTCACCCTCGCCTTCGTCCTCGTTTTGGTCCGCCTCCTCCTCCTCCACTTCCTTACCCACATATCCGCCTGGTGTTGTTGACGCACGAGCTAGGGTTGGCATTCTTGGGGCATCATCAAGGTCAATGAAGGTGTTCTTGACCACGACCACATGCCCTTCGTCCTTGTCCATGGCTGAACTGACTAATCAGGCGCAGATTTACAACGCAAGCTGCGCATTGTGACATGTCGGCTGAGCCCATATTCGTCCAGACGGCCGGCATGCAGAAGCTGCAAGCTAGGAGCAAACCGAGTGCCACCTGATGTTGGTTCAGCAAAACAGCAACTGTAATTACACGTGCTGCCCTCATATCATATGCCCTCAAGAAAGGAGAAGGATCTGGAGCTGGCCAGTCTACAAAAAAACGATCTGACCTACACCTACACTTTGGATTGAGGAAGGTCTTCAAGTTGCAGTCGCCGGTCCCCGGCACGTGCTGAAAGCACTTTATGCCAGCTCTGGAGCGCCGCATGACATTGTGGCCGTGTCTGCGAAATCAGGGATTGACATTGGAACACCGCTCGTTTGTTTCAAGCCTTTGTTGCCGAGCCTTGGTTTCAAGCCTTGATGGCAGACTTCTGATCATGGTCATGAACAACGGTTGTCGCGAAGCGGGCTCCGAAGCCCGTTACAAACACAGCCAAGCTTTCTGAGGTGCTCTTGATGTTAGCTAGCACCTCACACTGCCAAGGAGAAAATCAAGCCAGGCTGGCGTGAGGCCAGACGGATTGCTGTGTAGCCTCAAATGAAAAAGTGAGGAAGATGCAGAGACGAAGTTGTTATTTGTCGGCAGCTCAAAGCAACGGCTGTTTTTCTCGATGTGCCAGATTGCAGGGGCACCAGTCCAATTTGCTTCAGCTGGTGATCCGATTGATCTTGACGTCTATGACAAGAGTGTCATCCCTGGCATTGTTAAGAACGCCATTCCTCAGATCCAAAGCTTTCCCCACTCAACGCGGCCAACCCCATCTGAACATTTAAAGCACCTTCGCTGAGCTCGGTGCAGCAGTCTGTTTCTAAGCTCCCAGGGCTCCCCGGAACCGGATGCGGACCTGAGAGCAGCTGAGCAGCTTACCGCGATCGGCACGGACCTGTGACTAAAGGTGCTTCCGAGGAGCTCTCGTGGGTCAGGGATGGCGCCCGGCTTCCCGAGTTGGTCATCGCTACAGGGCCGCGGATACCTTGCGACTCATACGCTCTGCGACTCAGTCGGCGAAGACTTTCTGCGAGTTCCTTCTTCCACATTCCTCCTCCTCTTGTCGGCTCTGAGATGCTGGCCCAAGCGCTGGTGGTATCACCAATCGACGCTTCTCGCCTGCTTGCTTGGCAAAAGTTTTACATCCACAACGTACTTGTATGGCCACTGGAGCATGTGCCTTTCAACATCCCAACGACTCCACGATCCAGTCCAGGGATTGCATCACCCCGTCCCACTCTGAAGGTCACCGGCTTTTCCGAAAAGCCGCTCTTATCCTCTGGTCTGCAGCTGGCAGGTGGGAAGTGGTGTCTACATGCCGATTCCGGGCTTTCTGAAGAAAGTCCTGCGTGCGGATGAAAATGTTCCCATTCCAGCCGGTTAGGTACCCAATCCTGAGCTTCAAGCAGGAATAACAATGAACAAGGGGTTTAAATGATCAGCGATTGATCCTCAAACGGAGCCCAAGCAGCATGTCGACAGTAACCAGGTCACCTTCAGACACCTTCCTAGACGCATCCGGATCTCCATCTTCAAACTTGGGCTTGTAGATCGTGGCCGCTTTGAGCCCCTACGAGTGTCTTGCGGGCAGGATACTCTATAGGACCGAAAGATGGTTGCAGGTTCCAGCCTCTCCCAAGTCAGCATATGCTGCTACCTGCT
Organism: Symbiodinium pilosum; assembly: GCA_905231905.1. NCBI lineage: Eukaryota > Dinophyceae > Suessiales > Symbiodiniaceae > Symbiodinium > Symbiodinium pilosum. The sequence goes on along the minus strand of CAJNIZ010047748.1, from coordinate 112,153 downwards.
TGTTGTTCTGGCCAGCCACACCGGCATTCTCCGTATAAGAGTTAATCACCTCAGTCGTGGAAGCATGCTTATGGGTTGACATGGGCAAGGCTCTGCAGTCACTGCCAACACGAAGTGAAAGGGTGCTGCTGTGTTGACCTTGCTGAACCGCTTCCTGAGTCGGAACACATCAGACAAGACTGATCAAGGACTGAAAGATCTGCAGGTTCATGCCAGGCAACGTATCCTCAGCTTGTACTTCTAGTGGTAGAGCCTGCGGTTGACGCTTTGGGTTAATTGCTCAGGTCGTGTATAGCTCGGTTGCGGTCAAAGTAGATTTGAAAGAGGGTGCCGCTGCAGACACCAGTACAACCTGAAGGCGAACCGTGGCGGAATTGCGAACAAAGTAAGCCACTGTCCATGATTGAGACAGCTAGGATGGCTATCCCGGGCCCGGCCCCCTTCTGCGCGCCTGACTTAGAAGCTGCCAGACGTTCATCAACAGACATTCAAATACCATGCTAACCAAACTTTAAAGACATGAGTACAGGGAGCAATGCTCTTAGTGTGGCCCGGGGGGGTGGGGTTGATGCAAAAGCAGCACAGCAAAACAGAATATTCGCCCCCTCCCGCCTGCGTACCCAGGCCCAAGCCACCAAAGCCGACCAGGCGGAGGCAAAAGCGTCGACCACAACCTGAGTCTCGTATCATCTTGTGATCTGACAACCCTTACTGGCTTCAAGCTCAGATGCCCACTTGACAGCTTCACTGGCTGCGCTTGTGGCGAGCCTGCCATGCCAACCTGAGCGCAGACGGATCACTCTCTGATGATTTAGCAGCACGTATCCTGGACAACTGGCCCAGAACTGTCATGCACGGTCAATCTATCTCCATCGGAGCGACTGCAGCTAACGGTCCCGAGCATGCCAACAAGAAGACTCCCAGGCGTCGAGGTCGCTGATCCTGGCGAATTCAGAGCTCTGCTCTGGTTATTGGTAGCAACACTGGATGCTATCCTTGTAGTACCTTCCGGCAATGGCAAACTAAACAGTAGTGCTGCAGCACTTGCAGGAGAGATAGATGAGAACTACTAAGCAGAGTAATTGACTCGTCGCAGTAGTCAGGCCCAAGGAAAAGGCTTAGCAGCCCCAGGAGTGGAACTTCTTTACGCTCAGGAGGGATTGAGGGGCCCAGCTCCTTGAGAGTGCTGCGCCTCTTGGCCATGGCTGGATATTTTGCGGCTTGCATGCTCCCAAGTTGCTTGCTTGCTTGCTTCCCAAACTTCCTGGTCCTTCACCCGTACGAACCTTTACCTTATAAATTGCGGCAAAGAAACGCTCTCCAACCCCTCACCGCCCTTATGTGCGCAGTGTCAATGTTATGACAGCTGCTTGTTGACTAGACTCCAGATGCGGCCGAGAACAGCAAGCAAGCTGCAAGTTCACTGGCAAATCGATCTCATGTGTTGCTTGCTTCGGCGGTCTGGGAGAGCTGCCCACATATGTCCCAATCTCCAGGCAAGCCTGAGCCCAACAACCATCAGATCAACCGTCTCCCTCAAAAGCTCAGTTGAGGCCAAAACCCCAATTTGGGGGGCCAATCGAATGGCTTCTTCCACCTGAGATGGAAAGCATCAGTCAGAAAAGCACCAGGACAATGAGAGTAGCCAACCACGGCATGAGCACCCCACCACAGCTGCCTTAGCTCCACCGGCGATTTTGAACCACTGCCTGCATACGCAGCCCGACAGGAAATAGTAATCACTAGCATGGTCAGAACGATCTGTTGAGTTGTTGAGCAGAATCGTGGGCCTGGATGGCTTCAGCACCTCCCAGCTTGTCAGTTGAGTGCACCAAAATCATCAGCCACTCTCGAAAAGAATCCACCCGCCATTTTGTTTGGAAACCTGTCGCTCTGCTACCCGGCATGACTCAAGAAGGCTACATAGCCTGCTTCCACCTGCGGGAAGGGAGGAATGCTTCAGCTGCAGGCGGTATTCGCCACCAGATGTAATTTACTGTGCCTGGCTGCAAGTCTTGCTCTCAAAGGCTGTCCGGAGCTCAAAGTCCAAGACTTAAAGAGTCTGAGCTTGTCTTGAATGTTGCGTGTTGTCACGCAGGTCGGACAACGGAACTCAAATGAAGCCTCTGTACAGGCTCACAAGAACAGTGGCAGAGCCTGAGGGACTGCGAAATCGCTTTCACAGTTGAGAAACTCCCCAGCTTGCCAGCAGATGTGATGCATCCATCAATTACCTCATCGCGCGAGCAGAATCGGATGCCAAAAGCTTCCCGTGACCAGTTGGAGCTGTGCTTCAAGCTTGCGCTGGCTGGCTAGCACGTTCCGTTTCCATGTGATCACAACATCTTACATCCCCGCGTGATGCCTTTGGGTAGGTAATGGTCGATATGCAATAGAAGGGCAGATCCACAGCGAGCATGCGTGGCCAAAACATCGTGGTTGCAGCGTTTTCTTTGCCATGGTGTGTGATTACTGGATGAATTGGTCTTGGCCCTGGACTCTGCGGGCATCTGGGTCATGTTATGGAGGGCCGAGGCACCGCAGAAACATCGGAAGACGAACAAACGAAGCACTGCCCCCGGCGCAGGCCCCAGGGAGCATCCTCAGCTGCTTTGGGCTCCCTACAGTTGGCTCAGCTTATCCTTCCTTTGCTGATGGGTTGCGGGCCCGGCTTCCAGCCCTGGTGTGGCCAACGAAGGTCCAGCACTTCTACATGTCGGCTTGCGCGGAACTCCTGACCAGTCCCGCCTGCACTTTTAACTGAGATCTACCAGACCGTGCCGGCCTTGTAGCCACCGCACACAAACAGGCGACCCTCGCCATCCAGCGCCACAGCGCTGCCCCAACGCGGATGCGGTAGGGCCGAGCCGCTGACAGCCCGCCAGCATTGCGCTTGTGGCTCGAACCTGTTGAAAACATGCACAGGATGCCGGGGGCTGGTGCTCCAGGAGAAGGGACTGCGACTAGGAGGTTGGATGTGGTTCTGCATCTTGCGCGCACGCACACACGCACGATGCCCGCGTGCCCAAGCCTGAAGCCCCTCATACCATTGCACCCGTTGAGTTGAAACTGGTCAGGTCAAAGTAATGCCAAACACGAGCTGCGTTCCAATCACAAAGCTTCCTGTGCAACTGGGCGACTGCTGGAGAGCATGCTGCCGCCAAATGTCCTCGTTTCCAAAACTTCTTACTCTTCTTCCTCCTCTCCTTTGCTTCTGCCTATGACCCATTCCCAAAGCTGCTGGTTTGGAACCCTGCATCGGAGTCCTCGCTTCCGACACCTGGCATCAGGGGGAACAGGCAGGCCTTAAAGTTGTTGGTCTTCGTGCTGCCGTAGCCTGAATAGCCGCCAAAGACATAAATGTGGCCCTCAAAGGGGGCTGCCGAACAGTTTCCGAAGGCATAGGGCATGCAGCGGAGCCTGCCAAGCCAATAAAGCAGAACAGCTGGGCTATAGTTGTAGAAAGACGAGAAAATTCTACGAGTTCTAGTTCCAGACAAGACGCTTTGCCCAACTGTGGGTTGCTGGCTCGAAGACCTCAACATCTCTTGAAGGACAGCCAGTCGATGCTACCCCTCCAATGGCCTCAGCAAGCTCAAGCTTCAAGCTCATGCTAGTATGAAAGAAGGCAACTAACTGCACACAAGGCAACACCAAAGCCCTTTTAGCCCGCGACGAAGATCTGCTTCAGGGCGACGAGGGCCAAACCCTCCCGTGCCGTCGGCAAAGGTGGCATCCTGAAGATAAGATCTTAGACTCGCTTAAAACAATCGCTCTGAGTACTTGCACCAGGCCACGGTTCCCAGCCACGCTTTGCGCTGTAGCGCTCCACCACATTGAGTCGATCAGTACAGTTGGACCCACCAGCTGCCTCAACAGCGAAGATTGCAGAGTACAGAAGCTACGCACCTCACAAGGCCCCATAAAGAGGCCTTTAGGCCCTTAGGCTCCCACGAAAATGTAGCCGTGTAGAGATGCCGCTGCCAGACCACGCCGAGCAGTGGGCATCGAGGGCAAGCTCTCCCAGGCCTGAACTTGCACTCAGACCCTGGGCCGCCCTCACAGAGCCCATCAGATCTGAGGCGCCTGTGCATCAGCATCGAAGCAATCGAAAGAAGCCAACGCATGAAAGCCGAGGTGTCGAGTTTTGAAGCCCGGAGCTTTGTTTTGCCGCTGCCCGCCCAAGACATACCTCGCAGCATGCACTGCGGTGCCAAGATAATCAACATGGCAGACCCGATGAACAGGTAAGTTTGTCCCAGCCGCACTTTCACTCCACAGGACAGGACTGCCATGAAGGAGCGGCAGCCGGGCATTGGAAGTTCCTGTAGCCATGCCACAGACCTCGCAATCTTTAGCAGCAATGGTTCTGCAAAATTTCAGCATGGGGTGGATCACGCAAGTCCAGAGAGAGGAAGCCAAGCAGCCCTTTGGACGCCACAACTTCCCCACCTTGCTGGGTGAAGCTGCGCTTTGGGATTGCTGGGCTGCCGGATTAATGAAGTCCAGGGACTGGCGTCCAGGCTGTGAACTCGGCCAAGAACACGGGCCGATGCTCGAAATGGCGATGGGCTCTCCAGGATTTCACCACCAAGGAGACACAGCCGATGCCTTGAAAGAAGCCCTTTCAACTCCGCAATTCTCATCAGAGTTGGGAAATTTTGGCTCAGTCAGGTGCGGATAAAGCCTTGACAGCAGGGGCCGCAAAGAGCGACAGCTCTGCTGACAGGTCTGCCCAGCTTGGCTGCAGTCTGCCAGGCCGGTGGCAAAGACAACCTGCAAAGTTGTCCAAACCAATATCGCAAGACTTCGCATCTCAACGCAAAGCACGGCCTCTGTGGCAGGTGGCTCGCAGCTCAAGACATCCTGACTTGCCGCTTGTTCGTGTCATATAGCGTTGAACGCAAAGAGCGGAAAAGAATCACTTAAAAATGCGTGCAGTTACTGCAGGCAGGAGGCAAGAAAGTTTGCCTTAGATGCCCCATACCCTCTCCAAAGAATTGAAGCGTCTCGCGCCCCACTTCGGGCTTGGGTTGCTTGGTTTGGGAACCTGCTTCGCAACATTTTGACCACAGCTGCTTAGCAGTACAACACAGGTTCCCACATGCCAGAGGACACCCGCCGCATGAGTTGAGCCAGTTCTGCAGGCACATGCATCAGGAATTGGAGGAACCACACGGAGGGAGCAAAGCTACAAGCATGTAGCAAATTCCATTTCTTCAAGCTGCCACGGCTCTGGCTGAAGCCACATGGGAGGTGCTAAGCATTTCTGGGCCATCCAGGCGAAGAGGTGTTCAAACTCCAGCTTTGAAAGCTCGAGTTTTTCTACCAGGTCAGTTGGCCAGCTTACAAGCGTCCATTAAAGCTCCGTGCATGCTTTGCTCAGTGCTATGGCTAGAACTCACTTGCACCTGCTGAAGCTTAGCTATTTAAGGTTCAAGTGGTCCAACAGAAGCGAATTGTAGCAGCATGATTCCCATATGTTCTTCTGCAAGCTGAGCCACCGAGAAATGGATGCTGCCTTCCCTGCGTAACTAGGCTGAGCAGTCTCAAATATGTTGAAATCGCTGAGCAGGCCCGCTTCATTTTCTTTGGCCGCCAAAGTCAAAGCTCCTCCGTCCTTGATGAGAACTGAGTCCAATCCTTTGCCAACAAAGATTTCGGGAGGCTGCATGCAGGCAACAGTCTGTACCTCCCATGCTTGGCTACGCCCCCTAGATCCCTGCCACATGTTGAGATTTCCGGTAGAGCTTCTAGCCAGGCTCCAAAGATCAATCCACTGCAGGGCAGTAGGCTTGTAAAAAAGGTGTGAGCTTGGATATGTTCTGCCTGCAAAAGTCACCACAACATGAGCGTTTTAGCTCTAGATGCCACAAGCATGACCAATAAAACACCGTGTTGGGGGTCAGCGTAGCTGGCAGATGAACAAGGCAGACAAGCTCGATTCAGGCCAAACACCCTGACTACAAACCACAAGGCCAGCGAGAGCGAGAGAAAAGAATTAAGGACGCTCGCATTCAAGACTCAATGGGAGAGTCCGGCGATCGAATCACGCTATGCGGTGCAGGGCCTCAACGGCGCGACTTGATGCGACTTGAGTTCCAAGGACGGCAGCTTTCACAAGCCTGAGGAGCCTGAGGGCGGTTCCATGCGTCTGCCAGAAAGTGTCTGGAAGCCGCTGCTGGAACCTGCCGAAACAAGGACGACTCTTTCAAGCAGATCCTTTTTGGCAATTTTCTCAACATGCCAGCAAGGCTTGGTGCGTAGAGAAGGCGTGGCCCACCTTGAAGAAGATGCCCAAGGGCGCACACACTTTGCATCACTTTGCAACACCGGAAGCCGCCAGCTGTGAAGTGAAGCAAGTGGCTTAGAGAAAGGTGGAAGAGGAACTTCTTGCGGCTGCGCGGAGCAGTAGGGCCTGGAGCCAGGCTTGGCCAAGTACCTCAAAAAATGCACAACACAGCATTTTGCTACCGAAAAGCTTACTACTCTCATGGCGCCTCAAAATAGACTTAAGCAGAAGCCAAGTTGCTGCTGGTGATAGTCCTTTCAGGCCAAAAGCACATCTACCTCACCCTGGGGTGATTTGCCGTGATCAGCTTGCAGTTGCAGAGGTTCGTCCTCAGCATAATAGAAAACCCCGTTCGGGAAGTCTGATGCTGCCCGAATTTCCGTGGACACTTCCTCCGCTCAAAAAATGCAAAGATTGCGCAAGCCCAATAGCAGCAGTTCATCACAAATCCGCGCGGGCCAAGGCTCGCGTTGAATCCCAGCAGCTCTTAATGCATCCTGAGCTCTGTAGCACCCCACTCACTCACTCTGCAAATTGTTGTGCAATTGTTGCAAGCTCAAGCCGGACCCTTTCTGTCCTGGTATGCTGCCTTGCTAGCAAGGAAGAGCTGCCGCTGATCATCATCAAAATAATACAGGCCTCCAGCGGCAGCACAAGCCGGCTAGACGTTTCCAGACGCTTCCAAGGCATTTGACCGAGGCACGGACCACTTCGATACTGCGTGCCGATGTCGTTACCTGTCACAGGACGTCGGTCACCAAAGCACCAAAGCCCTGCAGAAGACAAGCACCAACAGAAACCTTGTCCCATGTGCTGGGTCGGGTCGTGTGCCTTCCAGAATTCCACGGTCTTGCTATGGACTTGTAGCCCTGTAGCCCTCTATGTCTCCTCTCAATATTCTCAATCTAATGATGCCTCCCAGAACCACCTCAAGATGTCAACCAGGTCGATCTTCGCCGGGTCAAAAATGACTTGAACCGCCTTGAAGGCCGACGGCGCAGCAAGAGGAAGGCACACTGCAAATGTCAAGGGCGGCCTCAGCATGCCCTGTCCTTCCTGTTACGACCTCCTCATATGTCGGATTGGGCGTGAAGCCTTCTGGAGCAGTGGCGCAACGGAGCAAAGGGCATTAGTTGGCCGCCTGCCGCATAGCCCACTGCTGTTGAGAAGATTCCGCCCCCAGGAAGGCGCCAAATTCCCTTCTCGCTGCCCCAAAAGCAACCTGATCTTGGGTCGAGGCCTGCCAACATGTTGCACGATCTCCCTGATGCTGAGTCCATTACCGTTGGCAAACACAAACTTCGACATGCCTGAACAGCGGCAAAGCCGAGCCATTGGAGAGTCCTAGGCAAGCTACGGTGCCTTTTTATGCCTTTTTGCGGCTCTCTTTCATCATGCGCAGGCCTTCCGGCCATGGACCCTTCATCGGCGTCCCAAGCACATAGTGGGAATCGCTGACCTCAGACTTCACCACGCTTTCGCTTATTACCGTGCACCTGGTAGCGCTTGCAGAGCACAGGACTGCGCAAGAGTCGAGCATTGTCAATACTCTCAGAGCTGCCCGCCGGCAATGGTTGGGCCCTGCCGGGAAGTGCGTCCTCTGCACCTGCACGGCGAACACTCTAACTGACTGTTGGCATGATTCCCATGTGCTGAGGCTTGGACGCACCATCTTCGTGCTGCCGCCGGCGGCACTTGCGACATGGATGGCCTTTGCTGGGTCACACCACTCTCCATCATCAACATCTTTAGGGGTGTAAAGATCAAGCGTCTGCCGAGGAGCCACCAAAATGGTCGGCAGTAGCGACATGAAGAAATCTGATTAATGAGTCTGATAAGGCTCTGCCATAGCTTGGGACTTGGGGTTGGATGCTTGTGAGGAGAGCTGCAAGCGGCGCAGCATGCGCCCGTCATGGTAATTAGGTACTGATTTGAAGTCATGCCTGGCATGAACCAGAAGTAAGCATCAGCTTGCATCAACAAAAGACGCTCACCACAAAATGCACCAGGTAGCACCTTCAAGGCGAATGTCTCCAAGGCCGTGAGAACCTGGTCAAAAAAACTGCAAAGTGTCTGCACCGGGATTACCTTCCAAGGAACCAGAAACAGCATCTCGGAACAATACAAATTCTTCATCATCACATAGTTGGGGGTACTTTGCTCAGGGCCATTTCTTAACTTTGGTTCTCCAAAGGTGGTACAGAATCGGCAAAGATTTCACATCCTAATGGATGAGGAGCTCTCCTCCAATCACATGCTCTCTCGTCAAGGACTTGGAGATTTCAGAGGCTTCCTCAATCCTTGTACAAACGAAGGGCTGCCAATTCTGGAGTTTTGTTAGGCTGGTCTGGGGACGATCTAGTAAGAGCCAGTTTTCGAGGCCTGGACAAACCAAGGTACCACTAGAGAACTTCGAAGTCGTTCCACTGGAAGCGAATCAATAATCTTCTCTGAAGCACTTTAGACGGATTCCAGCAGAGTTTTGAACAAAGAAACCTTGACTCAATTTCTCGGTAACTATTGGGATTATATAGGAATAATGGGAAGGAAAACAGAAACTACTATGTCATGTTAGGGTATATGTTGGGATATTACAGGTGGCAGCAGTCAGTCTGCATCTGTGTTTTGGGATTCCAGTATTGTAGCAAGCCATCTTCAAGCGATGCCAGAGACATGCCGTCTCCTTCATAAAGACGCTAAACAAATTCTGGGGATCCCCGTTCCAAGCCCACCCTTCAAACATCTGAACCGGAAGCTGGGTAGACAAACAGCATTTTCACCGGGCATGAACAAAAATGCACCCTCGTCAATCTTGCGGCCGGCTTAAGATCGGCTTAGAACTCTTCAAGCAGCCACTGCCGAAACACATTACAGAGGGCTTCTTGAGTACAGGATGTCCAACATCACAGGGCAAATGCCAAAAGAGCTGGCCGCGCACCTCATCGGCTTGACCTGCCTTCGCCTCTCGAAGGACATGCTGCATGGCCAGAACAGGCTTTGACCTCACTCTGAAACAAGCAAGAGCTTGAGGGACGAACTGGTTTTAGCTCCATAATTATGCTAGGGTCCAAGCACACTCTCGCTCTCTGGAATTGCTTCTGTGCTTGCATCTTCTGGAGACGGAGAGGAGCTCCCACAAGCAGCCAAGACTGCGCATGCCTCATCTTGATCGCCAGTGACATGTGCCAAGGCCGCATATTGTCATTGTCATGCCAAGTTTGCTTTGAATGCTTACATATTACATAGATGTGCATTAACAACCAAGACTTGAGTCGTTGCATCGTTCAGCATGTCCTCTAATTCTATCCAGTCAGTGGCTCTGCTTGAACTACTGACCACATCTCCTAGCCACCCAGCCAATCACACGACCCGCATGCAAAGGCAACATCAAGATCACAAGTAATCACAAGGTGCAACAGAACATGTTTGGGGCATGTAGTGTCTGCGTACGAAACCGCACCTCAACATGGAAAACTGAGATTTCTTGGGCCGTGGCCCAGTCATCATCTGAGCCACTCTGGCTCCTGCAAAGCCACAAAAGTTGAGAAGCAAAGGTTTTTGTACGGTAAAAAGCACTGGGGCAACGGCAACAAGTCCACCGCCTCCGGGGCCAGGCCAGCCCTGGCCAGCAAGCTGCCAGAGAGACCTCTTGGACAAGAGGTCTTCACAAAAAAAAGGAAAGAAAAAGTCGCCAAATTCGTGCAACTTCCTCAAACTGGGGGGAATCGCCTCGCACCATGCCTGCGAGCCCAGGAGTGTTCGCCAGCGCACGGGTGCGGCAAAGGAGCGCTGCACAAGCACCTCGCGCTGACGGAAGCTTGGAAACTGTGAGTCTTTAGCATTCACCGAGCCCTTCACTCCAGTCCCCTCGTCGCTCTGCTTCACAAAGGACGGCTGAAAGGCCTGGCAGCAAACACCCCGAGAGCATTTGATGCATCTGACGCTGTCATTTGAAAGGCTTTAACCTCGCAATATCATGCCAGCACAGCACCTTTCCTCAAAAAGCGAGATTCAAACGATTCGAACGTGAAACTTGCTTGGCAGCATCCAGCGTTGTTCGCCGAGTGCTGACATATCGGTCCACAGATCTACGCAGCCAGATTATCAAGCAATGTGTTTATTGCCCGATCCGTCGTCCAGCCAGCGTCCTCCAGCGCAACTTGCGCAACATCGATATCCACCCCTGTGAAGTTCATGACCACCTCGCTTCAAAAAGGCGAATGTGTCTGCATGCACAGCTGATTCCGCAACATGGCTGTCCAACCGCATCTCAAATCAGATGATCAGTCGAAACGAACACCCCCTGACCGCTTTCCAGGGCAGGCGGTGGCGCAGCTGGGAAAGCATAAGAACAAGGACTCCAAGCGGCAGCGGGCAAGATAACAGCAAGGAGCCGTCAAGCTGAGGAGCAGGGCAACAAAAGTAACGAGCCATGTTTTGGTGGAGTGGGCATGGGACCCACAAAGTCGGAATCATTTCAAACCCCTCCTTAAATCGATAGAAATACGAGATCAGACCTGACAATGGATTGCTGTTCTGAAAAATACAAAGGTAGCCATCTTGACAGCCTGGATCTTCCGCTGGCGCTCCTCCTCCTGCGAGAGCCTTAGCTATCGGATGGCTGCTATGGGAAATTCTTTGGACCTTTCCTGGTGCTAGCCAGCAACGTCCGCTCCAGACGAACGGGCGCGACTGGTGCTGCTGGGCCGGCTGGTGGCAGCGGCTCCGGGCGCCTGCAGGAGCGAGCTGCCGAATTGCCAGAGCAACTTCTTGGCTTGCTTGCTCCGAAGGCAGCCTGGATGCGTCGGTAGGTGGCAGAATGTCTCCTTTCGAGTACCTATCTTCGGCCTGACACAACTTCTGACTAACTCTGCATAGGCTGCCAGAGGTGCTTGGATCAGACGTAGCCTCCTGCTGGCTGCATCCTGCTCTCACAAGGCGCTGCACCTCAAAGGCTTTCTGCGTCCTGCACAAGAGCTGGACGCGCACCGCCACGGTTTGTATAATATTTTCGGAGTCCTCGCCATGAGTGCCTCTTCATCCAGTTCCGGCATGGGCTCTGGGGACAACGCCTATGCTTCTCACATGGGGGGGCTAGACAAGAGCCAGAAGTAAACTTCGCCTCGGGATCTTCCTTCGTCCCCGAGGGGGCCGCAGCTTCCTGAGCAAAAGCGACATCTTTCAAACGTGCCCGGTCGCAACTCCGAGCTTGCAAAGCTTGCAACATTCCTTGGGTAGCCATGACTCTGACAAAACGGCCAGAATCTGCTCATCATCTGGAGCTTCTTCTTCCTGCCAACTGCAAAATTCCAGATCATCAAGGGCATCCACTGGTTGGAGTACACTCAGAGGATGTCCTGGACGCTCAGCATGCTTCTATGAAACTCTTTCGTGATGAGGTCGCCCTCCTTAAGGACCTCCCGGACTGCTCCAATTGCTTGTGTCACTCAAGCTAAGTCTTTCAGGCCTTCTTGGGGAATGCCATGCGAAGGTAGATGCCCCACGGCAGCGTGGATTTGGCCCAGTCACTGTCCAGGGCTGCTAGAAGAAGACATGCTATCGGAGACCCTTCCTCGTAGGCACCTGGCCAGCCACAAGTAGAACAAAGAAAAGCACCAAAGCATAGCAGGGTGATAAAAAGCAAACAAGACTAGACAGGGCATGGCAAGGGCAATGTCAACCCAAAAGCCAATACAATCACTTTGCATGTAATAAATCCATTTTTGAGCCCTCGCCCCGGCCAGCCTTTGACCTGAGAACCATCAGGCAAGCGCAAGGCAATCTCGATGCCCTTGCTGCCACCTGCGTAATCACATCCCAGAATGAATGTGATCCTGTGCTTGGAATCGGCGACTTGGACAGACACACGTTGCCATCGGGCTGGCTGTGTGATTTGCTCAGTTGGGTTGCCATGGCTTCTGCAAGAGACAACCTCCATCAAGATTGCCCTACTTTGTCGACTGCCCAATCCGCGTCCCAGATTTGATGCAGTTGCTTTTGCTGTGGAAGTGCTTGAAGTGCCTTCTCCTCCTCCCGCAGCTTTAGTAGCATCCGCCAGCAGCATTCGGAAGCGATGCTGCCGCGCTGCTTGCAGCCGATCCGTCAACTCCTGAAACAGCTTCTGCTTCAGCTATCTGCTCATATGGCATGCCAGGTCCCTCTCCTGCTTCTTAAGAGCCGACTGATCGCGCTTCAGCTTCAAAGCGTCGATCACTCGCCGCTGATGCTCCTCATCACTTCAGCGTTGAAACAATGGCCTTTCTGCAATGCTCCCTGGTCAGTTGCAAGGTACCATTTGTAAGGGCTTGTGAAATCGAAATGCGCTGTGGACGAAAAAAACGGTTCGAAGTGTGTGCCTGCTTGGCTGCCTCATCCTCGAGATCCGGGGCCGGCACGAAGTCAACCTCAGCTCAGAGAAATGATTTGCAAAGAGCACGGCAGAAAGTCTGCATGTGCAAAGGGAGAGTCCGCAATCCATGAGGCCTTGAGACACGGCACCTTGAACTCAAAATGATGCTGCACATCAGTGTCCTCGGCCACCCAGGCCAAGGAAACTCAAATGATATGGCAAACAATATTTGATCTGTAGCCTTGATACCGGGCAACTCACAACATTTTTCTCTCCTCATCAAGTAGATTGGCAAGAAGCAATTATTCTCACAGCACCACGCGGGGCAACGCTAACAATCTGCACGTGGAGGTACCTCGGCTCAGAGCCTGGACATCCTGACATCTTGCCGCAGTTGCCCCCAGCAAATGGCACGGCAGTCCATAAACATCTCGCTTGAACTCTAGCAAAGGCTACTATGACTGCCTGGCCACGTGCCATCAACATCGATTGGTACGGCAGTGTCCTGCATAAAACACCAGGTTCCCCGTGCGTTGTACCGTTCTCTTCTGAGTGGCATGGCTGCTACTCGTCCTCCGTCAAAGCACTAAATCTGGCGAGCGAGTCGGTCAGCAACGACTGAACCTCTCGGCCACTGCCCTTCACCGCTTCGTAGAAGTCCACGCTGTGAGGCTGAACCTTCACCTGACAGCATTAGGTGCAAGGCACACAACAACGCACAAGACAACCGCATAGCCGAGCAGCGGAAGTGATCAGGTCCAGCTCCACTCCCCGCACACGGACGGATTCCCGCCTCAAAGACAAATTGAGCCTTGCACTGCCTGGACTGATGCAGTGCTGCCAGCTCGCTCATCGATGCAGAGGTCATTCATGACCCACTTCGGCATTAGAACGTGCATGTCAGGCAGGCCATTGACGAATTCGAAAATGGCACCTTCACTGACCGAAGCAATGGTGACCGCCTGGTCGACTTTGCTATCTATGCAGCTGCCTCCCCACTAAGTTTGGCGCAGTGCGTCTTTCTGCCCAGGCGAGTTGTCACCTCGAAGATCAGCGGCAGGCGCAGGTCTTCACGCGAGTAGATCTCATTGGCATAGGAGAACGGCAAGCCAATCTTGTCAGTGGCTTCCAGCCTGCAAAAGGTTGAATTTCAGCATCCTGTACTCTTGGCCGGTCAACCATTCTCACAACAATATTTTCGGGCCTGGAAAGGTCTCCCAGGAATGGTGCAGCCTCTCTCGCTGAGAGCACGGTCATGTTCTCTTTGCAAAAACCGTTGACTGTCGGGAACAGCTCTGAGTGTAAGCCTCGCATGCTGGGCATTTGAAATTGGGACAGGCAATGGCAAAACTGAGACAGATCTGGCGCCGACTGCATGGCAGAATGGCTAACATTGCAGAGTCAAACAGCCAGTCACGACACCGCCTGCTAAGATGGTGAGAAAAGATCCAACGGATCCCTGGCTTTGATCTCTCTTGCTGCAACTGCCAGAATGGCAGCGCCTTGTAACACACAACAGTACTTCCACCAAGCCCAGACACGGACAAGTTGGACCTGCGCCTTCGGATACTCCTGGAGGGCAGGATGTCGCTAAGAAGCACTTAGAGGCGCAAATGAGGAAGTTCACTTTGATCAGCAAAGGGTTGACTCTGAATGTTGAGTCGCTGAAGGCTGTAAAGCCAGGTAAAATTGCCAGTGCTGTTAATGCTACTGCTCCCAAAGACCACAACAACGCGCGGCAACCACAACCACCACTGCTGCAGCTGCCCGCACCACCACAATATACAACAGCAGCACCAGCACCACCAGAACCAGAGCAAGCACCAGAGCCAGCGCCCAGCGCCAGCGTCAGCAGCAACAGCCACAACCGCAACGATATCAACAGCCACAAGAGCTTCTGTCTCCGCTACAGCCACAGCCACTGCCACAGCCACTTCTTGCTGGGACTCCTTCTTTTGCTACCACTATTGCTACCAGCCGCTGCTGTTTCTACTGATACTGGCATGGATACAGCTCCTGGTACCGCTACTGGTACTAATAGAATACTAGTAATACTGTTACTCGTCACTCGCCTGCCCCTAGAAGCTTATCAAGAGGTTGCCATATCATCCCTCAAGAAGGGGCCCAATTGCAGTAGTAGTGCTAAGAGATGTCAGCAAGCACTGCTGATGATCGGACATTTCTTAGGTCGGCTGTCTCCCCATGCGACCCCCAAACAGTCTGCCGAGCTGCGCGTGGGGGCGACACCAGCTCTTTTCTTATGAAAAAAAGGCGTCTTCGTGGAACGCTTGCGGGGGCTAGGGGAATACAGGGTCGGGGAGGATGGTTGGTTAAAGAATGCGTTTGGCTTGTACGTAACAGTAGCTACCCCCCACCCAATGGCTAGTTAAAGAATGAATTTGTCTTGTATGGAACCACCCCACCCCCCTCCACCACCTTACCCTGACTCTCACAGGGCGGGGGGGGCAAGGGGGGGAGGGGCGCGGCGGAGGGGGGGGGACGCAGCGCGGCCGGCGGGGG
>CAJNIZ010047748.1:51598-96892 GCA_905231905.1 Symbiodinium pilosum | reverse complement strand
CGGCCGGCGGGGGCGGGCGGCCGGCGGGGGCGGGCGGCCGGCGCCTACGACCGCCACGGATGATACCAAGCGCAGCGGGCGCAGCAGCACCTTCATTACTGATCGCAAGCATTGCCGCAATCGCCACCGGCACCGCCGACACCATCAAGAAGGGCAAGTTTCATGCTAGGAGGAAAGCTTCAACCCAGCTCGACTCCTTCTTGATGGCAACCGTCGTGTAGGCTTCAATTCCCGAATCGATCAATGCTTGCCTCACAAGGCCAATCTCAAAAAATGCATTGAATAGAAGCATCTGCTGAACCAGCAAATCGTACTTGCAGCTGCGGCTTCAATGCTGCAAAGGCAAAGCTGGCCTTCCCTTCAAAATCAAGCTCATGTTCACTATAAGCATGCGTTGAGCACCTACCTCCTGCCACATGAGCTAAACAAAGGTAGTCACATGGCCTGACATCCTGCAAGACTGCAATCATTGTTGTGACAGGATTCCAGCCGCCAGAAGCAAGTGCTGCACCTGAGTCTTCGGCAAGCTCAGCAAACAGCTACGAGAAGTTCTTGCGTAGTGCTTCTAGTAGGTAGGCGGCAGCAAACTCGGCCGCCAAAGGTTACGGCACCTGAATCTTGCAAGAATCAATTGGCTTGCAATTGGCATGGAGAGGGCCTCCATGTCCCGCTGCATGGCGCATCCGCGGCCGTCGCAACCAAACTTCGGGAGGACTTAATGGGTACTCCGCAGGAAAGCGGACACCAAGGGTCAGCTTCTTCATCTCAGGGTCGAACATGCTATCCTCATGACGAAGCAGCTACGAGTCTACGTCTAGTTCATGGACAGCGGCCTACATGCGTTTAGGTCAGCAGTACCAAAGTCAAGTTGCGGCGAGGCTGTCAAGGCTTTGCTGCAATCTCGACTCGGGAGGGAAAGCCATGTCAATGTCCCAGTCCTACCGCAGCATGGGGAAAACTGGGGAAAACGTGGATGCAGCAGCACACTCCTACTGATCTGCTTGGTGACCCAGCCCAAAAGTTCAATGCAAAGAAACACGCTGGGTGAAAAGTGGTTCAGTTGCAAGGCGTCCAGCATGTTGTCGTCCACTGGTTCACAGCGGACTAGGCCAGGCACTTGGCCATTTGCAACGGCAGACTGGAGATTCTTGTACCTGAAGCTCATGACATGGCAGGCTTCATAAAGCGATCTCCGCACCCAGCGCTAAGCCAGATGCTCCACGAGCAATCGCTTGAAGTTCAGCTTCGCCATTCTCTTACTGAAGTTGGTCCAGTCTCAAACGACTGTCCCATTTACTGCTCGACTTGCTGGGCCAAACCCCCAAGCGAGTGAGTTGATGAAGGCATGTTCATGTGTAAACGCGCACAGGCCAGAGTCAGAATCCTTGATTGAAGATAGTGTTGACATCTCTTCTTTTCTGGACACGGCAGTCTTGTAATCGAATATGTACAGCGCGGCAAGGCAGCACTGCCTGTACATGCTCATTGCCACCGCGAGCAGATTGACAAAGTCTGGTGAGTAGACTGCCGAACGTGCTAGCCCTGAGCGTGGGGACTGGAACGCTTCACCTGCACGTGACATGCTGTCTTGTTGACATGGGGCAGCAACCGCATGCAAGTGCAAGATTCCTAAGATGGCCAAAGCTGCAGCCTTCAGCTATCGAGCGAGTCGAGCACGCTATTAACTGCCAGCTCCTCGATCCACTGATTTTCCTCCAGCGCTCGCTTCGCCGCATCCCGGTCGGCCCCAGTGAAGGCAACGACCGCCTCTTCTACAAGAACAACTTTTGGCAACATGACTTTGCAGCTGGCTCTTGGCTAGATCCATCCTCGATGCGCTTTTCCTTCTCATCCTCTTCAGCCTCATCCACCCTTGGCACAAACACTGCTAGCACCGCTAAATTCCGCTAGAAGCTGCTAGATGTGAGAACATGCACAGAGCCGTGTCGGCTTGGCAAACGGGGCGCGGTGAGGCTGGCTTGGACACCGAACCCAGGGCCGCAGGAGGTCGAGGCTCCGGCCGCCTGAACTTGGTGGCAAGATAAGCACTCTGAAGCGAACGAAGCCAAAAGTGACTGGGCTCTGTTCTTCCGGAGCACCTGGACGCTGCAGTCGGTGGCAAGATCTCACCTGCCTGAAACTTCTTCTCTGCCTGGATGGAAGCAGGAAACCACTGACAAGCCACTTCATGACCTACACTACCCTTCCCAGCCAAGCCACAAATAGCAGACTCAGATCGGAAGATCACAGGCTGACTCTTGACCAACAAAGGATTAGCCCCTGCTTCTGTCTTTACATCCGGAGCTTGTACTCAGCCTAAGGACTTCGGCAAGAAACTCAGTTCGAATGGCTTTATCAAAGAACCTCAAACGGTCCTCACACCATTTAGGGATTGATGGCATGGGAATCTGCCCTGAAGCTAGGCAATGTGTGATTGCGGAGCCTACTCCAGAAAAGTCTGCCGCTGCGCAGGACAGCTATGGCATATCTGCTATGCCTCTTCGAGGCTGAAGCCAGCTCGCAGGAAACGCTGCATCTCAAAGGCACGCTGCGTCCTGCTCTTGCCAGCTTCAGATTGACACGAGGCTTCACAGGCAGCTGAGCAGCCTTGCCAGGAGCTCACTTTCATCCCGCTCCGGAACGGGCGGCGGAGCCAACTCCTGCTGCAGCGACAGCAATCAACGATAGCCAGCTGAGTTGGCTTTCAGGGAACGCCTCTGGAATCCCGGAGGCACCGACGGACTTCCTTGGAGATGGCGAATCCTCAGACAGGCATGTTTCTGCCTCTGCAACTGCTTCCTCACCTTGCAGGCATGCTGCACGAAGGACGGCAAACAGCTCTTCATCCTTATCCGGTGCCTGCTCCTCCTTCCAAAGCTGCGAGTGCAGAAGCTGCGAGTGCAGCAGCATGGGTGCATGAAAGTGCATGAGCAACACGCACAAGCTGCTAAGATACTGCGGATAGCCCGCAACCTGGACGCTCAGGGTGGTTCTGTGGAAGTCTTTGCTGATGATGTCATCTTTGCCCAAAACCTTTCCAGAATAAGCATCCGCAAACATCTGCAAGCATGATACCTGCACAAAAGCTGTTCCACAGCCTTCTTGGGGAACGCCATGCGAAGGTAGATGTTCCAAGGCAGCGCTGCTTTGGCCCAGGTACTCTGCAAGGCAGCCAGCGCCAAGCAAGCCACCGGTGCACCCTCTGAAAATTTACCTGGATGTTCCCAGCTTTGAAGACTTGATTCTGCGGAGAAGTGCAAGAAAAGATATCGTTTCTCTCATGGGCGCCTTTCACTTGCGATCCATCAGGCATTCTCAGGCCGATTTCCAAAGTGCCCTCGCCTTGGCGCATCCCAACGCATGCAAGAGCTCTACGCTCTGGACAAACTCGGAAAACTGGAAATGCGCTGCTGCGTGTGCTGCGACCACATATACTTGTAGTCATGGAGAATCATTGGCCACAGGTCGCTGCTGTCCGCGGTTGCTTTGGCGGATGCATTTGACACCAAGTCCTCTTGGAGACAAGTCCGACCAGGCATGCTTTCGCGCTTGGGGCGCAAGCCTTGTCAGATTCTGGTCCGCTTTTTGGCAGTGCCTTGAACCCCCTGATGATCTCTCAGTATTTGAAAAGGGCCTCAAAGATTGACAACCACCCATACAAGCATTCAACTCAGCCGTCCTCGTAGCGCTTCTCTCGAGCTTCACGGCGGCGATCTTCTATCTCCTGGCAATTCGAAGCTGTGGAAAAAGCAAAGCCAAGACTTTCTGCAGAAGATGCAGCTATCCTGACGCCCGGCCGCTGAACGCTCCCGGCGTAATTTCAACGACTTCAGCGCACGGTCCTGGAACTCCTCGCCCCAATCCGCAGCTGCCACAGAAAGGACCCGACAAGTCTGTGCCCAAAGACATGTCGACAGGGTTGCCTTCTGAAGCTAATTTGCAAAGCTACTCTGGTCTCAACCCAGCATGCAGTCTGTTGGGTGGCACGGGGCGATTCTGTACCCAGCGTGTGACCTTTGTTGCTGCTTCGTCTTCAAGGTCGGGCGCAGGCTCAAACTCCACCTGAAAATGCTTCACCCCGCATGGCATAAATTGAAGCAGATTACCGAGGCCTTGAACTCAAAGTGATGCTGGACGTCCATGTCCTTGCCAACTGGTTTTCATGCGAGGCGCAGCATGCAAACTTTCACCGAACTCAGCGATGCTCACTGCTCACCAGTACCGAGGTACAATGATCCGAACCGCACCATGCGGCTCCACCGTAATGACCTGCACCTCGAAGAGCCTTGTGCGCACACCCATGAACCAAATGGCCGTCAGAAAGCACATCATGCCAGCACCCCTTTGCAGGTAGAGTGCTTGCCGCTCACCTCAATGGGCACCGCCGTGTCCTCACAACCGCTTTAATTGCAAAAGCATTAAATCACATAGTCGGCCAGTTGCTAGCAGGCAGGCCTCTGTCAGAGTGCTGAAACGTGACAGGGATTCCGTGAGTAATTCCCGCACGTCTCGACCACTGTCCCGAACAGCACTGTAAAAGTCTACACTGTGAGGCTGCACCTTCACCTGAGATTCAGCAAACATGTCTGAGGCTGGCGACAGCTAGTGTAAACCCCCAAGCACTCATGCAGCCAGGATTCAGCAGTCACAAGGTCGAGAGACACGCCTCGCACTCTCACCGGTTCTCTCCTTGGCCAGTCTTTCAGAAAAGTTTTGGAAGCCTGCCCTTGGTTGGGCTAGACAATCGGGTGGCTCATCGATCGCAAGATCCTCCATGACCCACTTTGGGATCAGCACGTGCATGTCCGGCAAGCCGTCAACAAACTCGAAAATGGCACCTGGGGAACTTCAACGAGCTGGTCAACGAAGTTTAGAGCAACACCGGTCCATACATTTGCGGAGCATTAGTGGCAGCTGCAGGCGCAATGAGTCTTTCGCCCCAACAGCGTCTTCAATTCAAAGACCATTGGCAACACCAATTCCGCACCTAATTCAGCACGCTGATAGATGCTGTTCCTTGGCTGTTGCATCTTGAGTCCACATGTGATACCATTGGCCGAGTCAAGGAGCGCGAAGAAAGAGCACAGAGGGTTTTATGAAGATGCTAGGTAGGAACACACCGCATCAACCTGCTTGCCCAGTCTTGCCCGGCGTTTGATTCTCGTGCAGGCGCAGCCCGGCCCCCCCCCCCAACTGTAGAACCTGAACATGTGCTCTCTTCCGCCGCGTTTGATCTGGCAATGTGATAATGATGGGAAGGAGGTGAACATGGTCAAAAAAGATGAGAAAACGAAAAACTATTACAAATATGAAAATGACGAAAATAAACAGGATTAAGACAAACCACGAAGAGTGTGAAAAATGATAAACGTGATGAATACTTAACAATGAAACTCGTGAAAACAGGGCGAGAAACATGATGACAGATGCTTGCACAGATGTGCTTTGCAAAGTAACAGCAGAGTAACTCTTTTTATAATTGCAACACCTAGACAAAGATTTCAACATGTGCTTTCTTCCGCTGCGTTTGATCTGGCAATGTGATGTGAAAAATGATAAAGGGATGGACATGATCAAAAAGACTGGCGCAATAGAACTTAAAGCCAAATCCGGGGATCCCAAAAAAGCCGTTGGCGTAGTAGAACGAAGCTAGGGTTATAATCATCATAGGAGCACTCGTGTGGCAACAAGTTTACAGCTCAGGACATGTTTGAAAGAGTGATCACACAGCAAAGCAAGTCCCCAGGCTTTTCTCTTGAACCTTCCTTCCTGCCTCTGTCGCGCTTTTTCTCTAGCATTCTATGCTTTTTGTTGCTTCAATTCTTCTTGTTGTATTTCGGTTCTTTCGGTTCTTGAATTCCAACTGTCCTGCTTTCGTTATTTATCTATTGGGTTCACTCGTTCTCTTGTTGCCCTTTCTTTCTTTATATTTCTTTATCTATCTCTTTCCTTCATTCTGTCTTTGTTTTTTTTCCCCCTTCTTCCGCTCTCTCTTGTTTCTTAAGTTTCTTTCTTTCGTGTATTTATTTATTTTCTTTTTGTCTTTCTCTTTTTCTCTCTTTCTTGCTTTCTTTATGTCGCTCTTTCTTTCTTGTCTTATTTATTCCTCCAACCTTTCTTTTTTTAACTATTTCTTTCCTTCTTCCACATGCCATACGCGTCCTGGCGAACCAGGGGCGCGCTGGGGCTACGTCCCATGCAGGACTTGCCCGGTATGTCATGTAAATTTAGAGAAGCTCTCGAGTTCACCGAAAGATGGATACAGTCCCCATCACCCCATCTTCATCTTCTACCCCCCAACCTCTTCCAGTGCGCTTGCCCATCTCCCGTGGAAAATGGCCAGTCGACGAACTACGCTCCCGTGCGGCCGAAAAAGGTTGACGAAATAGTTACTAATACTCAGCAGCAACTTACCCAAACAACCCGACAGTGAAGGCACTGAGTTCATAACATACTTGTCTTTCGTCCTGCATCTCACTGCCAGTATTCCCGGGGCTTCATCGAAAGTGATGCACCGCTTCCCTATATGACGTTTCACAGCTCTTCCAAGATGTCGTTCCCCACCCAAACGCACACAACAGAGCACATCGAAACATCCTTTTCATGGAAAAATGACTTGGACAACGTCAACTTCACCATGCATCTAGGGTACCGATGAGGAGTATTCTCTATGTTCCCGTTCCCAATTCGGCAAGCAGACCCAAAAGCACGTTCCACCGTAGATTAAAATCCAACACTGCATCTCTCCTCATTGGTTCTCCTTGTCGTGCGGTAACTGGGTCCATATGATCCCTGCACCATTTCTTGAAATATTTACACTTGCTACGTTGCTGACCTCTGTTGCAGCTTTGGCATATGTAGCTTTTGCATGCGCCGACTTCGCCTGCTAATTCCCCGCTTCCCACCTCAAGGTGATCAACATCCACCAAAGCACAACCAAACATTCCTACCGGCCTCATCCTCTGCAACACAATTTCTTCCTTGTGAATGGGAGCCGCGAGTTATCCTGCATTGGATCGTTACGGGTCACGGTAAGCCAACCTCCCAGTAAGGCTTAGCTTCCTGGTTGTTGGCAGGCATGCCGAGTTCCTACTTCCCTTTCAGAAACGTGATGTTCCATAGCTCGGATTGTCACGGTTGGATCAATGTTTTCCAGTGTATCTCTGTCAAATTGCGCAAGTACATGGCTGTCTTTGCTATCATCTTTCACATGCAGTCATGCCGAATACTTCTCCACAAATGTTCGGATGCGGCGGTATGCCACCTGCTCCTCCATGTGGCTGCTTAGTTCCTGCAGTTTTCTCCCGAGGATATGAACTTCCACCTCATGGGGTTCTCTTGCTTCCTTCTCACACTTCTTGGCCACGACCAGTGTGAAAAACTTTGCTTGTTCAAGTTTGAATTCCCACTCTCCTTCTTGACGCTGAAACTCCCCGACAAGCGCAATGTGCTCCCTGAGCACCTTTACAGCTGGTTCTGCAGGCCTCGTGTTCCTTTGCCACGCAGGATTCTGTTCGGCCTGCCGTTCCTTCTGTGGTATCTGTGGCAATCCAGGGCCTCTTCCTCATTCTCGCCCCCATCCTGTGGTGCAATTTGTTGTTCCCTCCTCGGCGAGACAGGTGCTCCCACGTTCCAGATGTCGTCCTCTTCGTCCCCTGGCGTGTCTTCCCTCACTCGTATTGGCGAGGCCGGGGCTTCTCTGCGCCACATGTCGTCACTTCGTTCTGCACATCGCTCTTCCCATGTTCGCTGCTTTGCTGGTTCTTGGCGCAGGAAATCCGGGTCCACTCTTGCTCGTTCGGGTGGCTCCACCACCCGCTGCTCCCTTCTTTCTCTTTCGTCGATCTTGGATTCATCCACTCTTGCACTTTAAGGTGGTGGTACTCGGGTTTCTCCTTCTTCTCGGTCGGCAAATTTTCCTGCATTCCTTTGCCCCCCTCTTGGCTGGCTCCCTTCTTCGCGGGCTTCTCTTCCTCCTTCTTCCGGACCAATGGTTTTTTCCGTGAACTTTTGCCTCCGTTTTGTCCCTCTCCCCATCTCAGGATTTGTTCGATCATATCAAGACTATCCTCCTCTTCCACAATTGCTTCGCCAGTTCCCGGAAGGGGTGGTGCATTGTTCTCTCCAATCCTTTTTCCCACGATGGCTGTCTCCTGTGGTTTCTCTTGCTGGCCTTTTGCCTGCTTCCTTTTCCTGGACGTGGAGCTTGATGTGGAACTCGTGGATGACGAGGTAATTGTTTCCTGCTGTTGCGCGTCTTGGCCTTGCAGTCGAAGGGTCATGAGCAGTCGGTGCTTGTCCCTCAGGCCACCTTTCGCTGCCCGCTTCATTTGCTCCAGCATCGCTCCCGGTACGTAGTTGGCACACTGCCCTCCATATGTGTGCTTTTGCTTAACCCCCCAAATGCATGCGAGGCATACACCCTCTTCTCTTCCACTGGCTGTTGTGTCGGATTGTCGTATCCACGTTCCCTTTTTGCAATTTGGCTCCTCCCAGGTTGTCGGCGCTCCTCTCCAAGTGTCCACCTCTGGCAGGAACAGTGAAGACCCCCACCCCCGACAGAGGCCTTGGCCGAGAACGCTCCCCCGAAGGAGAAGCGTGGCAGAGACTTGAGCCAAAATGGCTACATTTGTTCTTTCTTTCTTTCCTCCTCCGGCTCGGGGTTCCAACATTTGTTTTTTGATCTCTGTTCAGGAGGCTACAACTATTGAGTTTCACTGCAGGGTCCAATTTGTTGTTTTGTTTTTGATCCCCATTTGTTGTTGTTCTAATCCTTAGTTGCCGTCTCGTTCTCTGCCAACCAAAGATTGCTGCTTCTTGAAGAACGTTCATGCTTTTACTTCTGCCGCAGTGGCGGAATTACGACATGTCCCTTTGCGTTCACCTCGCTACCTCCGGCGCGGCCCTGGCCAAAGTGCTGACAATTGAGATATCGGCTGCAGTTGATGCTAGTTGCATTTGACCAGTGCGGACGAAAGCTAGTCCACTATGCAGGACTTGGTGGAATCGCGGTGAAACAAAACGCTCGCATCAGACATACGGTGGATACTAAAAATCCTGCATGACCCTAAGTACCATATACCTTGGGAATTATAGTACTATAGTATATTAAGGTCATGCAGGATTGTTAGTATCAACAGTATCTCACAACATATACAGTAGAAAGCATACAAGGCGGAATCAACGGTTCTTCAGGGGAGAGCGGCAAGGTCAGAGGATTGTAAGTGCTAAGGTCAGGGTGGGGATGCGGAAGGTTCTTTCAGGCTTTTAAAACCTGGCGGTCTTTAATGTTAGACGCAGGCCGGGACCAGTGGCAAACAGTAACTCTGGAAAGCTCCAAAAACCCTTGGTGACATTCCGAGCAACAGAGCCCATTAGCAGAAATCACAGGCACTAACTACTCATGTTGTCCAAGCTTCGCATACGCGAATGGTAGCCCAATCTTGTCTGTGGCTTCCAGCCTGAAAACAGAATCAATCTTCCGCACTAGAAGCCCTAAACCCTAATCCCTAAGCCCTAAACCCCTAAACCCCAATCCCAAAACCCTAAATCCCAAACCCTAGACCCTAAACCCTAAAAGTACTACTGAGGATGCAGCAAGCCTGGAAAGATCACCCAGAAAGGCTGAAGCTTCCACCGGAGAAATCGCTGTCATTCCATCTTTGCAGAAACCGTTCACAGTGGGGAAGAGCTCAGTGTTGAGACCTCAGACTTTCGTTCACATCTGTCAAAGCCTACAGCTTCAAGCACTGAGCACTACTTCACTCTTGTCTTCGTACACGCCAGGCGGCGCTGCAGCTGCACCGCGGCTTTTGGGTATTCCTGAGTTAAATACTCAAATCGTATGAAGTCTTGTGAGGCCTTGTTACACTGGCAGCCGCTGTCCTTCTTGACACAAACGGTGGTGTTCGCTTCGATGCCCGAGTCCACCAGGCTTTGCTGCACCTCCTTGAGCACTGCGAGCATGGAGGTCGCTGGTTGCCAGCCCGCGGATGCTAGGAGCATGCCTTGTCTGAAGCAAAGACGGAGGGGCAACTCTGCAGGAAATTGCGCTTGCACTTGAACACTTATGGGCATCCTTGGCGCTACAGACGCGGCCTCCGAAGGTGACCGGGCCTTTCAAAATTAAAGCAGCAACGATTGTGTAGACATTGAAACTGGTACAGTCTCTGTGTGAGGTGCCTGACTGGCCAGATCGATATCGCATACGCGGTCGCCGTAGCCAGGCTTCAGGTGGGCTCATGGGGAACTCCACCGGGAAACGAATGCAAAGCGTCAGCTTGTTCAGGCTGCTATCGAACATGCTGGCCTTGCAGCACACTTTCAGCAGCCTTGTGTTGGCTTTAGGGCCTACCTGCTGGGACAATTCAAGACTCACGGCCCGATACCACATGGAGGCATTATGTTCTTAGTGGACATCGGTCACCGAGTTGCCGCCAGATTCTCCAAGCTCTTCTGCAGAGCTGAGTCTGCAGGGAAGGATATGTCTACCTCCCACTCCTTCAGATTGGCATACACACTTGTGCGCATATGTGCAAGAATTTTGTCCAAGGCACCATTAGATTGTCTTCGACAGGGGCGCAGCGGTGAAAGCTCGGCACTTGGCCGGCAGCGATGGCCGACTCCACCTGTTTGAACCTCAAAAAGAGACAAAGTGGGTGCACTTCGTTGTGCTCTTCTGGGGTTCCCAGCTCGACCATGAGACGCTTGAAGTTCAGTTTGGGCATCTCCGGTGCTCGCGGAGCTTCACCCTGCAGCCGGATTGTCCTCTCATTGCTTGTGGAAGGATTGATCTGGACCATTCCTTGCACAATCCGGCACATATCACAGGATCGTTCTTGTCAAAATGCAGGTTGCACCAAGGCACTCTTGAGGCTGATCTTGTAGTACTGGCCTTGTGCAAAAATCTCACCTCAGCTGACTCGAGAGCTCAACGCAAGGACAAGAAAGCTGACGCTGACTTGGCCAAGGCTGGCCAAGGCCGAGTCGCATTCGGGCTGGCCTTTCTCGGCCGCAGTCCGCAAGATTGCTTGGGCCTCGTCGTCATACCTAGTCCAGCCCATGTCGGTCTTCACCTGTACAGCATCGTGCCCTTGCCCTTGCCACCCTTGCGAAAAGAAAAAAAAAAAGCTGATCAGCTTGCCTGGTATCCCGGTGCTTGGGGCTTCACCGTTGCTTTCAAGTCCAAGCCACCAACACGTTCGCTGCCTCCATCCTCCTGAGCAGGTCCCTTCCCATGTTGCAGGGAGGTTCTGGCAGGAGCTGTGGTAGCGTTGTGCCATGCAAGTGGTCATCACAAGGTTGAAGCATGCTAAAGCTTCCAGCTGCGTGCTCGCTGCGCCCGTCCTTGCTCTTGGCGGCCTCTTTTGGCTTTGGGGCGACTTTGGTCAGCCTTCCTGGAGCACCAGGCTACAAAGGTCTACTTCTCACAGCCATAAGTGCTTCGCACCTGCATCTGATGTGTCAAAGGTCGTGAATGTCTGCACGGCAGAGCGTAGAGCGTGAAGTTCTCGAAGCTCTGCAGCCAGTGCCTTTACAAGACTTTCAGGCACTGCCTGTACCACCAACCAGTTGGCAAAACCACTTGATGCTGTGTTGCCTTCCTGGTTGCCTCTAAACGCTGAAGTTTCTGCGCTTCGGACCGGCTGGGGGCATTTTCCTGAAGGCTGTCATCCACAAGCTGGAGCTGGCAACCGGCAATTGTTTTCGTAAAACTCTGCCGGATGAATTCTTATCATTTCCATTGGTTCGCAGGGTCCGCAAACGATGCAATGCCCAGCTCAAATAAAAGAATCATCTCTTGTGTCCCGACCCAATGGCCTTGGCCACCTGTGCCTCCTTGCCCTCGCGGCCAGCACCGAGGGCTTCGGCAATCCAGCCCCGGAAAGCCGCCGACTGCCGGGAGGAAAAGAAGTCCCTCAGAGGCACTAAGGCTTCGAATGCTTCAGAAGTCCCAGCTGAGCCCAAGAAGCGCAGCTAGGCCTATGAAGCACTTTGTCGAGAGGCTGGCTCTGCAGTGTGCCCAGCAAAGCGAGGTAGTTGCCTGCGGCCGGGTGACAGGCAGCCGAATGCACTGCAGGAAAATAAATCTTCCACTGACTGATGAAAGTTTAGGTGCTTTGGTCTGTGGCATAGAACTGCCCAGACTGGTACTCCTTCCGCATGTGCGTGACCACTTGGAAGATTCCTGCCAAATTGCAGCCACATGTTGCGAATGCTGCAGGTAGTAAGGACACCAAAGCCATACAACTTGCCAAGGGCCAAGGGTCGGCTGGCCAATTGCGCTGTGACCTCGTTCTCATCTGTACAATTGAAGATAGCGGTGTTGAACCTCATGTCAGGGCAAAGTTGAGGTTCTCCTCTCTGTTTTTTGCTCTGGCACATGCCTCCAAAGGTGCTCGCCATCGAAGTGGCGGACCTTTTCAAGCTCTGCCACCACCTCCTGTGCCGCAAAACTGGCTTCCCAGCACATTTTTACGTCGCACATGTGCGCTCGCTTGTGCCCTTGCCTGCTACTAGGCTGTACGGAACCTGTCCAATTGTGCCTGGCCTCTACTTGAACGATCACATGGTGATGCATGGTGCGTAAATGCATGCGCAGCTGTCCCAGCTAGAGGAGACAGGTCAGCAGCTCATCCAACCCACCACTGAACTGCATTCCGAGGCCTCAATTGACATAGCTCGGTCACCACTCGAGGCGGGTGCTGTTAAGCAGCTTCCATGCTGGCACAGCCCATCTGTTGTTTTCACATGTGCTTGATCTGCATATCTGGGACCAGACAAATGCAACTTGCTGCAGGGTGAACCCATGATGTAACGAAGCATGGGAATGCGAAGCTCCAGGGCTGATGAGCCACGTACTACTAAAGCAGACAGCACATATTCGCACATCGTGGTACCAGCTACCACCACGACACCGTCATGCATGCAGCTGACAAGCTGGCGTTTCGTTATGGCAGCAGTCTTGCAGATACACTGCACAAGCCCTCGCGAGCGCTCACCCTGCGTCTTTGGGTCACCTGCAGGTGCGGATTGCCCACATGAGAACTCCGGTGCCCGAGGTACACCCCGCACATGATATGCGACCTCAGCCCGCCCCTCAGTTAGATGCAAGCCAGAACAAGTCGCCTTGAAGAAAGTCGCCTTGAAGAATGAATCACTTAGTTGTCTTTTGCACGCGCATGGGTTGTAGCCACTCTGGGTAAGTTGGCTGTTGTCAAAAGTGGCGGTGGCGCTTTGGCACATGACGGCACGCCATGCAGCTCCTGTCCAAATCGTGTCGTGCAACTGTCTTTGTCTTCCCAAGGTGCGGTGACGAGTGCAGGCGGGATCTGATCCGACGGGAGCTGAGGAGAAGCAAATCCACCACCAATTGCGCGTCACTGTAGCTGCGAGCGAACGGCGTCTGCCATTGGCAGAGTTGACGGCTGCGCAGCAATTAAAGAATTGAATTCAGCAACTATCTGCCTTTCCGAGGTTGGTTTTGCTACCTCCGAATAGGCAGATGATCTATACTGTACAGCTAACACCTCAGACAGAATATACATCCCATGAGGTGGGAAGGCTTCTAGGTGGCGATCAGCAGAATACCTGGACACACAACGCGAGGACTGCTCAGAATCTCCACGTCACCAAAACACCACCAACTAATTAAAGCATGTCAGGACGCCTCAGAGTTCTTCGTCCGCCGGTGTCCGGTCTAAATGCGTTCCATCTTGCAGGAACGTGGTTCCGCGAAAGCCTGCTGCAGAGTCTGCAAGCCCTTCAAATTTGTTCGCAAAACATCCCTCATCGAGGCTTTAGGCAAGGCACGGCGGTGCTTCTTGATGTGAGCAAGGTCGGGCAGCTCGGCCAGAGCGGAGGCCGGTCGGCACTGCGAGTACCAAATGCTTTCCTCAAGTATGCAGAACGCATGACACAAGTACCGCCACCACTGCAAACAACCTGTCGCATGTCAGGGCTCTCTGCATTATGTAATCCCTTCCCCCTAATATTAAATCCCCCCTAATATCAAATAGTAAATTCAGAGGCCTAAAAATCCAGAAGACTACTTTTAAAAGGGGAAGACTACTTTTAAAAGGGGCCACCTAACAGTGAATTAGGTGGTTTTGAGGTCGTTGGGGGTATAAAAAGAAATACAAAGGAATTAGGGACCCGCTTCATTTCCTAGGTTTTGACTGTTTTTGATATGGTTTTAGAAAAGGATTTTGCATACAAGAACTTCGTGCGATTTTAATTGATGCTATTACCATTTTGGCCGTATCTAGTTAAATCTCAAGTGAATTTCGTTCGATTTCACTTGGTTTTAAATGGATGTGAAGTCAGTTGAAAGTTCAGTAAAATTCATTTTCAAATCAATGGAAATCGAATTAACTTCACGTTAAAATCAATTGAAATTTACTTAAAATTCCCCCCTTCTTCCAAAATCAATTGAAAATCAATTAAGATTCCTTTTAACACCCATTGAAATCGAATTGAAATCACGTTAAAATCCACTGAAATCTAATTCAAATTCCTGTTAAAATCAATTGAAATCGATTATCTAACTTAGCTTAAAAAATAGCTTAATTAAATGTTTATTTATTTTAAAGGGAGTCTTCTTTGAATTTCAATTGATTTTCATGGGCTTTTAATTCAATTTCAGTTCATTTCAAAGGCAGTTTGGTTAATTGTTCTATTGATTTTGAAGGAAGTCTCAATTAAATGTCAATGGAATTTTAACAGGATTTTCGGTTAGATTTCAATGGATTTTAGCTGGGTTGTAATTCAATATCAATCGGTTTTACAAGGAATCTTAATTGATTTTCAAGTTTTCAAAGAAAGGAATTCTATTCAAATTTCAACTGATTTTAACGTGAGCTTAATTCGATTTCCATTGACATAAAAACAGAATTTTACTTCAAGTTGAATTGATTTTAAAGTATTTGAATTCGACTTAAATTGGTTTGAAACGAATTTTTAGACTAAATGCTTATTGATTTCAAAAGGAATCTTATTTGAATTTCAAGTGATTTTACCAGGATTTTAACTAAATTTCAATTGATTCTAAAGGGAATTTAATCCGATTTCCAGAAGTATGTAATTGATTATTCAATTTCATGAATTACTTTAATTATTCATTTTCCATGGAAATTAAACGGAGTTTAAAGGCAGCCCTATCCAATTCCTTCAATAAATATCCTCCCTATTCAATAATATTGAATAAGGCCCCGATTATCTAGTATTAGGGGGGGCGTCGTTTAATATCAGGGGAAGGGATTAGTTATGTTGTTACACTCGCTGCTTCCTGAAATTCTCCAGTACGTGTTTGCTCGATCGAACCTGACTTCCGTTGCGGGCCTGCAAGCTGTTTGGTGCTGTGTGGCTGCTGCCCATGAAGCATCCAAGATGCATGTTCCATTTTATGCTATACCTAGTATGTCCCGCACGTCCTGCGTCATTTTAAGGCTTGACATCGGACTTTGTCTTCGAAATTGCGTTCAGCAGATGGTTCTCAAAATTGTGTGGTGTTTGCATTGATTCAGGAAGACCTACAGTTTTGTTGGTCACTAGACTTTACAGAAAACAGCATTCAGACTTGATCAAGAGACGGCGAGGCAAACGTATCCAGCTTCACAACAAGTAGGGCCATCCCAGTTTCGGCCACCGCAAGCTGCCCAAGCCTGTGAGCAAACACTTGGTGAAGAGGTAGACGTGGCCTGAGCTCTGCATTTGCTTCTCAATAAGAACGTAGCAGCTGGAGCGCAAAAGATCACAAAAGGAATAAGCTCCAGACACCAGGGGGGGTGTAGCGGTAGCAGGCGAAACCATTGACATCAGCACTGGCATCGATGCTTCTGGTCCAAACCTCGCACCTACCCCTTTCTGAGTGCTCGATGCCGCGGCAATTCTCATCCAGCGCACATTGAACTTTGCATTGTTCAAGCGAGGTCCCAAAAAAGACGGCGTAATAGCTTGGGGAATTATCTCTGGCACTCGATCCACGGCAGGCCTGATTGTTCTCAGTACCGACTGCTTCAAAGCTTCCCAGCACCGGTCGAGTCGTGGTGGGCAACTCGCCCAAGCGCAAGCATGTAAAACCAGTCAGGGGAATCGAAGCCTGGATTCCACCAGGCCGAGTCCACACTTCGCAGCGTCCACGCGAGTTGTGCTCGATGCCAACGCAGCCGCCTGTCCCAACACACTTTGCCTTGCAATCATCCAGTCGTGGCAAACCATTGAACACGGAATAGTAGGATGCAGAGTTGTCTCCTGAGCTTTGTCCTCGACAAGCCCGTCCATCGCCACCATCCACTGGGGAAAAGCTGGAGAGGCTGATTGAGGTGCTGGTGGTGCTGGTGGTGGTGGTCGTGGTTGTTCCAGCCTCTCTATCGCAGCAGACTGAATTGCACAACTATAATTTGACGAGCTGACAACACTGAAGCATCAAGGCAAGTGTTAAGGCAAGCCACCGGTCTTGTCGTGGAGGGCTCTGGCGTTGTCGGCGTGGGGCCACTTCCACCAGCGGTTACTTCAATGTCTGCACAGTTCCAGAATTCCTCGCCAAAGCTTCCACCAGTTCGGCAGCAACTGTTCTCGCAGTTTGCCCAGTCTGCAAGAATCTGTGGTTGCCACGCTGCAGCATCCCATCCGACGGCTGCTATTCCACGGTAATAGTCAAAGTAATCACCATCGTAATAACAGGTGTTCCCAGATGACCAGTACCACTGTAAGGTGCACCTGGCAATTGAAGACAGACGGCTGGAACAAACTTGAGAGGGATGCAAATTAAACTAGAATATAACTAGCACGCAAGAAACGGCTAGCGGCTAGCATGCGGGCCGAATAATTGCCCTGCCTGGAACATTGCAGGTCATCAGGAATCTTGAATCTCATGCGGTGCACTTCTGCTGATGATGGGTATTTTGGTGCCATGGAGTCATTGAAGTCCCTTCCGGCCACCTGTGTCTGCGATCCAGCAGGTGGCAAATACCATCTTTCCGGATGCTTCGGATCTAGTGGCTGACAATCGCCTCTTGAATCATTGATCACGCAGTCTGCCAAAGGCGGTGCACGCTGCAACAACCACTTGTCCAAGCATTCTTGCCCTTCTGCAACTGAAGCCAACGATCCTGCCTCAAGCGGCTTGTCACATATGCGGAACTCGTAGTGCCCCTGATGATGTGTACTCACAGCCACTTGGAATTCCACCACCTCTCCTGCCCTGTAGGTTGCTGTCACATCTCCAGACTTGAGGTAGGTCTCATCTTCAAGTTTCACAGGATTGCTTCTTCCCTGGACAGGGTCGCCACAGAGGCCGTGAGAGCCTGGTGCCAGGCGAGTTGGCCACACGCCACTTCCCCGTGCTTTGACATTGTCAGGGCCACCTGACTGCAAGCAGTGTGGGCAATCTTCCAAACCTGCCAAGTTTGCAAGTAAGTTCCGGGAAGGAGGTAAAGCAAGGTAGGAATGGCCCAAGGCTGCCACAGGCAACCATGCTAAGAGCCTCATCGCCATTGCCGTCTAAGACGAGCTTCCTGACCCTGCTTGTGCCAAATGGCTCGGGAAGTCTCCAACTGCATGACTGACCCAGGCGACTGTGCTCCTTTGCACTACTTCTCTGGACTTGATCATGTTGAAGGCAGCGCCTTCAGCGTGAGGAGGAGGCCGAACAGAAGCGTCAGCACAAATGCCTTACTTTCCCGCGAATCCCGCAACAACGCAGAAAAGCTCAAAAGATGGGCGATATTGGGCGATGCTTGGCATCCGAGGCGCGCATTCATACGGGGCTGGAGATCCCAAGTCTGGAAAATGCCCAGTTGCCATGAGCAAAGCCTGGGACAAGCTCTTGCCAGTCACAGTTGCCCGCCCCTAGCTGCTGGGCTGATAGACACAGCCATGGCCAGCTCTATGACTCCTAAACTCCCCGGTGCAATTGTGGCTGGGAACTACCAGCATCTCAAGGACAACCGTCCCACCAAGCAGACCGCCGAGGAAGTAGAAACTTGGATGGTCAGCACTCCAAGCGAATCCATTGGGTTGCTGTTGAACACATCCCTTGTCCCAATGAACTCCAGTCGGCGCTTGTAGGCAAGGCTCCCAGCTTCCTCGGTACTCCAACTTCAATTCACAGAACCATCCCATGGACACCTGCAACCAAGACTCGTCGAAGGCCTCCACTGATGCCGCGAAGCCCCTCGACCACATGCAGTAGGTGGGGGCCGCGATCCCACACCACAAGCTGCCCAGCCTCGCTGCTCGAAATCACTTTTGCTTGAATGCACAACCGCTTGTCCGGCAATGACAGACGTAGGGACTTAGTAACCACCTTCAATCTAGCTTGGATTTTCGGCTCAACCCGCGATGCGCGCACCCTTTCTCTATCTGCTATACACGGTGCTGTTGCCGTAGAAGTTGTTGGACATCTCTGCAATTCATGGAGCAGAATTGGAGACAGGGGTCAGCATCAGCAAGGTGAACTGCACTGGCTCATCTCGCAGAACATTCCTGACACGCGCTGTCAAAAAACAACTGTTTTTTAACCGCCAGGCAAGATATGAAGAACCAAAATGTGCAACTGCCAGCGGCATCAGATTCGCAGCGCGAGGTGCTGGGGAAAGCTGCTTCCGAGAGGGCTTTGGCTGGCCCAGTCTTGAGCCAAAAGCACAGCCAAACCGACACAGAGCCACAATCTCCCACAGCCCCTCTGTAATTTGTCAATTGGCCGGGTTGGCCCAAGGACCGAAGCTTGCAGGCCCTCAGCGGACGTAGGCTCAAAAGGAACGCCTGTAAGAACGTACGCAAGTTGCCCAGAATTGTGTCCCTGACCGGTCCGCTTGGTGCAGCACCTGCTGTAGCAAAGGCATGTGCCGTCTCTGATCAAGGCTTCAACCCGCACCACTTGAAGCAACTGCCTGCAAAGACGTGTCCCAGCGCCGCGCAGCCAAAGACCATAGCAGCATTTCTGTTTCCTCAAGCCTGTTGGCATTCAGCGCCGCGCAGTCTGCATCAAATCCGCTTCCAAATATTCCAGACGGTCTGCTTCTTTGGCAAGTTGAACGTACGCGCAAAATGCCACAGCGAAGGCCTGAACGAGACAAGCTTGGCCAATGAGACCTCTGTAACCTTGCACAATCAGGGCCAGCACAGAGCTCGCACGCAAAGACTTTGGGCTTCCGGCAGCTGTCATTGACGAACTGCCAGCATCAGACGGGGTCCCCAGCGCCTTGCACAAACTGTGGTTACCGCAAGTCACAGCGAGTCATCTAGAAACCGCTCATCAACACGACAGTTGCGATGATGCCTGCGCTCTGTTGGCAAGGTCCTGCGTATTGAGAGCTGGCAATTGGGCATGTGCCTCGCGGGCTGCCTGATCAAGCTGCAGTGCAACCACTGGCTCTGATGGATGTGTTCAGGATGCAGTGGTAAGCTGTGGACATCCAGCAACATGTGGCCCCGAGTCTCCTTGGATGCAGCACTCAATCTCTGGTACTTCCTGGTTGAGCATGCTTGGCAATGAATTTGCAAATAAGAAAGCTGAGTCCGAAACCAGAGTCCCGAAAGCTCAGACAATGCTCGCAGCGCTTTGCGGATCATACTTGCCTCCCATAAGCTACCCGAAGCTCAAACAAAGACAGCTGCAGAATACAAAGGAAACCCGCACGCACTATTTTGCTACCGGAATTGCGGTAGGCGCTGCGGTACGGCAGCTGGCCTTGCACTGAGAAAGATGGCTGCAGTCCGTTGGCTGGTGTCTGGTGTAGGGCAAGGCGCGGCCAGGACAGCACCCTGATGCTGCCCAGGAACTGCAGGAAGCTCCCTCTTTGAAGCTGCGAGCCGCTGTGCCCATGCGTCTGCGGCCTCAGCAAAAACTGCACATCCCTGAGACCTGCACATCTGCCCCCCAGCGGCCCAACGATTTTACATGGTGCAAGTGAGAATCTGGTACCATGCCCACGCTGGACTTAGCCCAGCGTATGGTGCATGCGCTGCGGACACTGCAGGATGAAGAGGTGCGGTGCTTTGCGGAACAAAATGTCCTTGGACAGCCAGGCTCTGATTCCTCAACTTGGTGCCGAAGGGTTAAAGCCAAAGTTCTTCCGTAGGGGCTGTACAGCGGCAGCCTGGCAAAGAACTAGGCAGCACAGCGCCCTCCGCAGTAACAGCAGAAGTCTTGGCTCCGGAACCGCCAACTCGAGTTATGCGCTGCAACTCATACCCATGCCCTGCATGCGTGCACCTCCTTGTCGCATTTTCCAGAATTTGTGAGAGGGCAGGGAACTGATGATTCTGAGGCAGGTATTCTTCCAAACTGGAAATTCGGCGGGTGGGGCCGGGAGCATTGGCAAGATTCAAGCAAAATGAACAAACTCTCCGGTCGGCTTTGCAAACAAGAATGAGCCTGTCCAAATCCACTCTGAAGAAGCACCCGAACCTTGCCAGACCGAATGAGAGCGACGTTGATATTGAGTAGAAACTGCTTTGCAAAGTACACCCCGAGTCGAAATTCAGAATGAAGGCAGTCTAAACTCTTAGGATGGGTGGGGATGATGCTTTGTCTAGGTTGGGCGCCCTGACCATCGCTGTCATCATGACAACGGCGGCAGGACTGTCAAACAGACAGCCGGCGCAGAAGA
Organism: Symbiodinium pilosum; assembly: GCA_905231905.1. Classification (NCBI taxonomy): domain Eukaryota; class Dinophyceae; order Suessiales; family Symbiodiniaceae; genus Symbiodinium; species Symbiodinium pilosum. The sequence continues at coordinate 76,277 of CAJNIZ010047748.1, read as the reverse complement.
GGTGGACACAATGATGGTGAACAGCACATTCAAGGTATTTCTCTTTTATTAGTAAGGGCGCCCTGAATCTGTTGTGTCACAGGTCACGTGCCATGAAAGGACCGCGTTTTCTTGCGCGCATGAAAGTGGAGGGATCCCTCTTTGTGGGAGGGATCGAGAGTCAGGTGTATTACAGATTAAACAACTACAGACAGCGTCCGGATTCGCTCGGTTTCATTTGGGACCATTTGCAGCCGCCCAAGACGCTTTTTTCAGAGTCCGGAATCGCTCGGAACAATTCGGGACCGCACTATTCTGTGTTGCTTGTTGCGTCTTCCTGTCAATTTTGCAATTTGTCCGAAGACGTCCGCATGTGTGTATTTATCAGTTTCGAGATTCTAGAGCTTTCATTTCTTGATCCCAGCAAGCATGGAATACAGAACATCGGAAAAGGTACATTTCCTGTTTTTGTGCTACAGAATGTTAACTGCAAAAACTAGATGGTCCTGACAACGCGCCATCTTTGCCACCATTGGGTCAGGCCTCCCTGCCATGTCCCTAGGAAGCGTGGTCGGCCTCTGGTTCATCTCCGGGCTCAGGGCAGGAGGCTCTGGGGCAGGTTCTGCAGCCATCTCCTCTTCAGCTCAAAATCTCCTTCTACAGCTGCCAAGCTGCCAAGCCCTAGCAAAAACAGCTCCGCTCCGTTGCGGTGGGGCTGCGTCGATCGGACTCTGCAGGACCTCAAAAGCGAGTGGCACATGTCTGCACCAGATGGCACCTCAGGAGTGCACAGAACAAGGTTGTCACAATGTCACGAGGGGCCTGTAGGAATGCCCTCCTGCTCCATGGCCGGCATGGACACGACAATACGTTCTTGTGTGCTCCTGCGTGCGATCGCACAGCGGCAAAGCAATTCCCTAGATTCGGTTGTTTGTCTGTCCATGTCTGTCCTGGCAGTTTCTGCAGCACAGCAGTCCGATGCCCACTGCAAGGCCGGCTGCGCTTGACGGCCCAAATGCGAGACACCGTCCGAAACCTGTCAGGACTCCGTAAGGCATACGCCACTTCGTGAGGGGAGCGGAGCATACACAGAAGTCCCACGGTGAGATGCCATGCTAGACTGCTAGACAGCTAAGGCACTCTCTCGACAAGGGTCCTGTCTGCCCGGGACGCCAGCTTCTCAAGCCAGCTGGGGTTCACCGACAAGGCAAAACTTACCAGAAGCCATGCCTGTGCAAGGGCAGTCTGCCATGCTGGGGCACACTGAAAAGCCGACATGCATAACAGCTAGCAGCTTGAGTGCTCTGACTGAGGCACCCTTTCATCCGCTCCATCTGCAGTAACCAGTGGCAGTGGCATCTCTTCGGACTCCCAGAGCTCTTGCGAAGGGGTCAGGCCCTGTTCCACACATGCTGCCACAACACATGACAGCATTGTAGTCACGACAAGTTGCGCTGTTGTTTTCCATGTCGCTTTCTCGATTCTTGCCAGCGACCTCACATAAAGATGTGCGACACGCCCCAAACATGCACAAATCCTCAGAGATCTTGAACATCTTCACAGGCAAGTCCTGGCCGTGACCTGGCCTCCGCCATTTTCTGCTGAGAGCAGGCTGGCAGGATGCGGCGCCTGCATGGAGCTGGCGTTGCTCGGGTAGCTACGACATGTGTAGATTGGTGTGGGGTTGCACGCTGCCTCAGATCAAGGGTGCAGCACCCAACTTGACTTGGCCGAGCCAGGTCTAGCTGGAGGGGCCCGAGGCGCATGTCACTCCTCGTGTACAAGCGCAGGGAAAGCCCCGAAGCAAGCTCCGAGAGCTGCACCTTACTTTCCAAAGTTTGCCCAAAATCTACGCAGTCTGGCGCAAGGCAGAGCTCTAAGAGGATGACGGTGAAAACCATCGTGTCCCCAAGGCGCCATTCACAGTCCTCCAGCAGCTCCAGCACGAGCAGAGAATCTTTGCATGAAACACGTGGTCTGACGAGTCCTGAAGGCTGGTGGGAGCTGAATTCTCTTTTCGGACCTTGCGTTGCGCGGGATCCACCCGAAAAAGCTCTTCTACCAGGGCGCCTTGGCCGCCCTGGAACCCTTCTTTTGCTAGGCAGCCCTTCATGAACCCGAACCCTTCGGCGGGCCCCGCAAAAAGGGCAAAAGGGGTGAAAAGCCGCCTGACTCCAACGGTTCGTTCTGGCTGCTTAGATACCTCACGCAACCTCAGGTGTCGTTTTAAGATGCTCTGAGGTTAGGCAACGAATTTCAACGAACCAACAAGGCCCCCATGTGCTTTGCCTTCATGATTTTTTCGCGGGTGCTGGTGAGGGCTCGTTCTTTCTTTCGTTCAGCGTCGCGAAGTGGGTCGACCCACCACCATGCAAATGGCTCGCCCGCTGTGGCGCCATAAAGAAGCCGAAAGACAAGGAAATCTCGCAAAGCGACGAAAAACATCCTTCTAAATAGGAAACCACCACAAAAGCCAGCTACACAAAGGATTCTCCAACTACTTCACGCTAAACCTTGCGTCGGAGCTTGAATTACATGTCGCACTTCACAACTACACTTGGATTCTTGATTCTTTCGCCTTCCCCCTGAGCCGCTACATCAGGGTTGGCGCTCTGGTGTTCCAGGCGCATTCTTTCGCGTTTCCATGGGAAAACGCTGGCAGAAAAATCCCGTGGATGCACTTGGGGGCCTTCAATGCAAGCAGAAGAAACTGACAAATCAATCATACATGTGCAAGCAGAGAATCACTGAGTCCAGTGCACTTTGGCCAAATTTCGGAGTGCCAAGGGACGCATGCTCAGCAGGCTCAGACACCTCCGAGCCATTGCAACAGCAGAACTTAGAAGATGCTTTTCTTCCTCGAGTTCCTCGAGGCTTGGCCTTGACAGCGTCACCAAATGCAACCTCCACGCACGGATGCTCTCGCATCAAGAGTCCTCTCACCAACAGCACAAGATAGAGCCCTTTTCTCCCAATCATACTCAACCAGGGAGGCATAGGTTCAACATCAAGCCATGCTCCGGCTCAGTATGTCTACCACGGGCATGATTTGCTGGAGTGATTGGTCCTGGCTCTGCAAGGCCTGGAACAGATGCGCCGAGCAGGCGGACAAAAAGTCGACAGGCACCGCGATCGTCCGTGGCCCGCCGTAGCTGCGGTAACCTCCAGAGATTTTTGCGAAGTAGCTACGCAGTTACCCAAGACACGGAAAAGAGGGTTGCATCCTAACCAGCACGCTGTCCGTGAATAAGGTTCGCACTGGCATGTGCTGCACTTGTTCTGCAGCCACGCGCCGCTGAAGAACCAAGCAGCTTGGTACATCAACGCTTTCCGGCGGCATGCTGCTTGCGCAGCTGCTGATGTGTTTGCATTCACGTTCTGCTGTGCAGCTAAGGCTAGGCAATACAGATAGCACCATGCAGCTTCATTGACAGAATCATTGCCGCAGAACGTCGCACATTTCATGTCCATTGAGGCCTCACTGGCCTTGAGAGCTGCCAGAAGCACGCGGAAGCACGATCACACAAGGACAAAGTTCGCCATGTCGGCTGCTGGCTCCCCCATCTTGGCAACCAGCCTGTCTTTATAGGAGCGCTGCCCTGAACGGCAGTGGCAGCCTGATCACTCCATGTGGCTAGCGTCTAGCGGCAGCGCAAAGTCTGCTGATGGCACTTCTCAGGGCGCTGCCATCAGGACCTCGTCATGGCAGCGGAGGGTGGCGAAACACCACGCCGTAGCTGCAGTCTACTGCGCCTCAGGCCTGGTCATGAGCCATGCTACTTGAGGCTGCTGGTGGTATTCGAGGTTTTGGTCACTTCGGCCGGCGCATCCACCCACGGCCCAATAAGCTAAGATTCGAAAATGAAAATACAGCCTCAGTGTTATGTAGCTACTTCCTCGCTGTTCTTTATGGGTCTCTCTCTCTCTGTTCTGCATTCCATTCTGCCCGATCTTTTTCTTCGTACATCGTCGTAGTTGGCTGGGTCTCTGCTTGTGTGCTTGGGGGGTTGGTCCAAGGGTCTAGACTTTTCCGTAGCCATCTGCGTAAGTTGTAGGTCCGTAGGTCGGACTGCAGAAGACGCTTTGGTGGTGAAGCTGCTTTGTGCAAAGCCGCACAAGAAAGTGCTGGCCCTGGTCCTCGCTCGCTTCGGGACTCGGACTTCCACTACAATCAAGTACTTAGAGACTGTAGGCTAAACGCTTGTCTGGGTTTCTGCCAGCCCTTCCGCTCCAGCCATTGAGAGAGTGGCACACACCTCAAGCGCCTGTCCACTTGCGTGAGGGCGCAAATTGACAGGATTCTGACCCTGGGCCTGCTGAGCATCGTCATGGCCTGGCAGCATGTCGACTTTGGGAGCGCGGAGTGCCTGCAGAAGGCGCAGGAAGGAACTCTCCTGAAAAAATATGATGCCCTTCTGCCACTGTAGTACAATCGCTGCCTAAGAAAACAAGTTGAAGGATGCGAGTGTCCATGAAAGGGCGTCAAACTTCGGAGCATTACATCAAAGCCCTCCCACTACTGTAATTAAAAGGATTACAGGCTTACAGCAAATGAAGACGGTCCACAACAGATTGTCTTGAAGGGGACGCAGTTGGGAATGTTTCGGCCTGAGAGGTTGCTCAAAGATGATGAGAACTATATTCTTTGTAGGTGCCCTGGTCTGGCGGCCACGTCGTCGGGCCTCAACAAGAACATGTAGGGGGCTGCACTTCATTTTCCCCAAAGAATGTGCTGCCTCCTTGTGTTCAGAGTTAGGGATATTGGTTTGGATGCCCGCTCTGCACTTTTCGCCTGCAGCATGTTAGCAATTTGGCTTGAGATCGCTTCCTGTCACACTTGTCTGCAAATTTTGGGGGGCTCTGGCATGGGCTCAGAATTCGGGCTCGACATCGTGATCCCGCCAGCCCCATTTCACCATCCCTGCTCACGTCGTGGCCGCTGAACGGCTCTCGCGCGGAGTGTCCACACACGTTGTTGTGTTTGCCATTAGAAGGGTGTTCTGTTGGGGTGCTCCTAGAGTGCCTCTTCGATGCTCTTGCAGTGCAGGTAGTGATCTTGGAAAGGTCCTGGACTGGGGCCCTAGTCCTTTTGGAGCGCTCTCAAGGACCAATGGCTCCGACTCAAACGGTGCCCAAGCGTACACACCCGGAACTGCTGGAAATGTCAGGAACATACAAGGTATCCCACTCTATCTAAAATAGCTCTTATCCTAGCTTTGTGCGGTAATTCAGCGCTGCTGTGTCTGAGACTCCTGTGGTTGTCTTTTACGATCGCGCGCACCTTTGAGTGCCTCTGCAAACAATCCGTCGCTGTCGGCACTATGGCGCCAGCTTCCATATCCATTAACTTCAGTGGGCCCTCGTGCTTTGCGAAGGACAAGCTCTATTTGACAGAGCACTGGCGCGGAATTCACGCATGCTCATCTTTCTCTGTGGTGTCTCTGTGTTGTGACACAGACTTTCCAAAACGCCTCTGGTTCAGCACCATCAGAATAGCTTGCTCCCCTTCAGGGGAGGGTGCATGTTCTGTTCTTCTGCATGCCCGGCATCTTGCCTCTCAGGTCGAAGCAGACGACACGAACACAGACGATGCGGTCGACCTTGCCTGGGACATCCTCGCCGTTGTCAAACCTCGAGAAGCATCACTTTCCTTTTAAAGGAGTTTCCTCAACCGCTGAGTCGACAACCACTTGCCACCCCAATAAATCCACTTGTTCAGTCGGGGTTCCATGCAACAGCACCTGCGTAACCCACTTTGCAAGGAGGTCACGGCGTTAGATCCGCTAGCAGGCTCCTGCAACTGAGGCCATGCACATGTCTTGCACGTACTCATGTGGACGTCGTCTTAGGCGACGCTCCGCAGAGGAATCCTCCTGACCTTAGCAGGCCCACGCAAGTTTCTGGATGGCTGCTGCATACAGGTGAGTGTCCGGCAATGAGGTGGCGGCGCTTTGCCTCCGAAATGCCAGCAGCATGGACATAGAAAAAGGCTCCTAGATTCTTAGATTGGCTTTCTTGCCTGGAGTGGGGCACTTGGGCGGCTTGAAGCTGTGACATCTCGCAAACCAGGACAGAAGCCAGTCCGTCACCTCCTCACATGCGAAGCTCATGGACAAAGAAGGGCAGAGTAATAACTGCAGGGCTGGCAAATTGCTTCGTGTTGTGCATGGACAGGTACACGATGGGCACACCATCAGGGTACCACCTGAGACCACGAGCCGAGCAGGTTCTACAAATGACAAAAGCATGCTCACCGCAAAATTATGTTCACTGCAAGTCTGAGGAACCAACTTGGAGTCCTGCATCGGTTTTGGATCCAGCTGCCATCTTTCTTTGAACAAAGCCCACTCCAAATCGAATTTGCACCACTCCTGGTCGCGACATGTCCGAGTTTTGCTTGGTGAAACTTCAAATACGACAAGGAGTCCTTTGTGGCTCCGTCGCGCCAAAGGCCAACGTTGAGCATGTCCTCTAAATTTCACTTGCCAGGTTTGCAGAAATTGATTGATATATTATGACTCCGACCTGCCTCGTCCTCCATCATGAAGGAACCGTACTTGACCTGCCACGTGATGCAAGAAGGCTCCGCAACACGAAGCCGTGCAGTAGAACCTGTCGAGGGGATCTCTTGTTGGCCGCGAGAACTGACAGAAGTCCACTGGAGACCGCTGCATTCAGGTCCCACGCCTGCATGCTCCAGGCCTGCCCGCTTGCGAAATCAAGATGCCGTAGTCAACTAGCTCATCAAGACAGAGCAGAGCTTCAAAGACAAGCCGAAAATCGTAATGTCGCGAAAATCTGCGAAAATAATCATTGAAATTGATGATGGCTGGTAGCAGACGACGTGCATGAACAGCGACGCAGGATCCGGATGATGGATGCACAAAGCTGACGGCAGCTGGGATTGGTGGCAAGATGCGGACAAGCAGGAGAGAAACACAGGAAGCACAAGGAGCAGGAGGAGTGGAAGGCCGAGGAGGCGGAGGAGGAGGAGCTGCAGGAAGAGTAGCAGAAGGACAAGGCCACAAAGCGCAGAAGTAAAAGACACCACGCACTCAAAAAACAAACGGCGAGTTAAATGGACGGTCAGGAGAGGAGGAGGAGAACATGGCTGGTGGTGATGAAAACGGAACAACTGCAACAATCATGAGCACAACAATGATGATGATGATGATGAAATGCTGCTGCGGATGAAAGTAAAACTCTGCGGATGCAAAAATCAGCAGCAGCCATGTCATGGCAATGATGAAGCGCATGGTGATAAAGGGGTCCTCTCAATGCCAACGATAACAAAGATGACAACCATCTGTACAACAATCATGATCATCATCATCATCATCAGAATCATCATCATTATCACCACCATCATCTTCTTCTTCGTTCTTCCCATCGCCCCAGTCAAAAACAATTTGCGCCACCATAATGCTCACCAGTACTATCACGGCGATCGGGAAAAGTGGAGGGGGCATGAAAAAATGCGAGTACACGCAAGAGATGGGGAAGAGATGGCTGTCCCGCTTATGATGAAGGGATGGTAACGACAACGCCTGTGCGGATGATACCTAAGGATTGGCGATGGATGGTGATAGGTGGCCATGCGATAATGACATGCTTGATGTCGAGGATGAAGCAGCTGATGATGATGGTGATGAATTTCGGAGCATGATGGTCACGATGCTGTTGAAGACAAACATGGCAACGTTGATGACCATATACAGGATAGCGACCATGATGCTGGGCATAAGAATGCATAAAGGCAACTGCAGGTGCGATTGATGCTGGGTTCGTGCAACGGCTGCCGACAGGTGATGATAGACTCAGCTTTCACAGGCTCGTGATGATGCTAGTGGCTGATAGACACCAACCCAACTGCCCCCCCCCCCCTGAAGCCTCGGTTCCTGTGAGCCAAACCATTTAGTCCAGGCTAGCTTGCCCCCAAATGATGGAATCAAAGCTTCGCTTCGTGGCTTCTCGACCTGCTTTAACCCTAAGGCTATAAGCATTTGACCACGCAGAATTGTTCTGCTGCACATGCAGCTTGGCGTGAAAGTAGCAATGAACCGTGTTAATCTCCCTCGAAGCTTTTGAATGAATAGTTACTAGGGTGAACGTATGTTTCAGCCTATCTTGGTGAGTCGGATCCAAGGCGGCTTTAGGTTTGATTCCCGCCTTCACTTTTGTCTTGAAGCCGGCAATAAACCTTGCGCGTCAAAATGCATCCAGAACCTCGAGAAATGTAGCGGCGCCTCTCATGAAGAAGATCTGCTAGAAAAGGCAAGGCCCAGAAGGTCCATGACCTGAAGTGAAGTGGCAGAGCTTCGTGTAAGAGGAGATCATGGCGGGATGTTCAGGTCAGCACGGGTGAGCATGACCCCACCTGTAGCCACCGTTGCCCAGTAGCTTGCAACTGTTTGCAACTCTAGTGCTGTTCCGGTGGCAAGAGGCACCTCATCGTCCGGTGGCCAGCCCACCCCTCGAAGTTCATGTCCTCGTGTTGGGTCCATGTCATCTCGTGTCCAAAGAAAGCAGATCTATCCAGGGCACTGGCGGAATACAGCTCTCCCTTCTTCGCCTGACGTGAAACTTTGTCACAATTTGGAGCCACAATCAACAAGGAAGGTGAAGCATCAGACAGCACAGCTCCGGCAATCACGGGGCGGCGCCACGTCTCGTGACATCCTTGGTTTGGGTTGCAGATGCTCATGCTCCAAGTAATGGCATCTTTGAGTGCTGCCGAGCATCCAATGGACTGGCAGCATGGGCCATGGGTAGTACGAGTTGATTTCGCGGCGTGAGGCAGCAAACATCCTGTCAAATGCCATGACTTTCAATGGTGATGTACACCGCTAAGCGCATGTCGGAGGAACAAAGCGGATGATTTTAGATTTGTACTGTCTGTCGCTGGAGAAGATGCGGCTCCGAGCGGCCTCTCCACCCCTGGCGCGATGAGCTGGTCGGTATCCTGTGCAGGTTCTGACAACTAATCTGCGGAAAAAGGTCTTATGCAGGGGTCGACAAGCATCTCTTGTCTTTAGCTACGTGCCACAGGCTTTTCGGACATTCAACATCCAAGATCCCAGTCCAGCTGAATGCCAGCAAGGGCTTTGGCGCCGATCATGGCGCGGAGCTTGTTGAAGTTGAAAGACACCGCCCGTCCTGCAGAGACCACGACCCAAATCAAGCCGTTCGCGTCTTGGAGCAGCAATTGCTGTAGAAGCCTGGTAAGGGCATCATTTTGTACACAATCACCTCCGCAGCGGCATGACGCAAGTGGGCCCAATCTGTTGTCCCCAACCAGTCAGCACAGGCAAGCCGCGTTGGGAAATCCGCGCCACTGCCACGGAGGGACATATTGCTCATCAAAAACCTCCAGGACTTGAATTCGAATGTCACCCGCCACAGTGTAAGCTGAGGTCGCAGCCACCACCACAACAGGCTTGGAGGAAAAAAGGTCAATGGACCGGATGAGATTTGTCGCCTCAACCAGCGCGCAGTAACCCTGCGTCCTTGCATTTCACCCCGCAAAGCCTGGAGGCTGTAGATGGAGTCCTGCACTCCAGCCACATATGTCCTAGGCTGTGAGCTTCAGGCCGTGTGATGTCAGAAAAATTCGCCTGCGATAGGGCGCAGGCACGAAAGCCTCTTCCAACCAACCCGACTCCGGCGATGTCCAGCGCAAAAACTGATCGAGAAAGTCACAGTCCAAGTAGGTCTGCCTCGTAGCAGGCATCTGGCCGTTAGCATGCCAAGCATTTCTGAGATGTGGACCACAAAGGTTGCAAGGAGGTCTCTTCGCACATGGCCTAGCGGGCACGGACCAGTTTTACAGGTCACTTCAACCAGCACTAGCTGTCACCAGCTGCGTTGCCTCAAGACTGCGGTCCCAAACGCTTTGGGCCGCTGCATGCTCATGGCCATCAGCCGGCACCTGCAGATCGAGAAGTGCGACTGGTTCTGGAACCGGCCAAACCTGCGCACACCTGCGCACACCTGCATTCCTCGAGGCTGGGCCCGCTGCTCTGGAGGAGCCACGGTCGCATGACCAAAGCTGTGCAACTCTGGATGAGCGACACCTGCACCAACCCATTCCAGAGAGGCCTCTCTGATGGTGTTGTGCTCTAATTATGTTCTGCGATGCAGAGACCCCTCAGCCAGCTACTCCTCCGCAACCGAAGTCGGCGCCCCAGTCCTGCGCAGTGAAGTTGCTCCGCAAACAGAAAGCCCACGCACCAACGAGGCCGGTCTTCTTGCCTCCACTTCTGCTTCTGCAGCTCGACATGCTTGCCACATGCAGCTGGGCACGCTTCCCTGAGCTCACACAATGCTCGCACTGAAAGAAACATGACAGGACAGAAAACGATCTCAGCACAAGGCAGAGAATACCGCGAGCACTTCTGCAAGTCAGCCTTGGAGCCGTCCTGACTATGGCGACTAAGGCACACAAGATGGCAACTCACAATCGGAAAGTCGAAAGGTGAAAAGGCTCCCCAGCTCTCCCAAGGCCTCGCAGGTCCTTTTACCCAGGATAGCCTGCCAGCAAAGACCAAGTTGAGCTGCCCACTGCACAACGAAGTTGAAGGGATACTAAAATCTGTTACTGGATACAGAACCAAGTCAGTTGATCCTGCAGCCGGGAAAGCCAATAACAGCTGATGGCACAACCACAGAAGGTGATAGCACAACTAGTGATCATAATTGCGGAATACTCCTTCCAAAAGGATATGCGCAGGTGCTTTCTCTTGATCTGTCGTTGGCCAGGTTCACGAGGAACACAGTGCATCGATGTCGCTTAGGCTTTCAGCATGAGTCTGCATGCAACACGAGGAACACAATACCTGGATGTCATATGGGCTTCCAACACGGACTACTAGTAGCATATTTCGAATACAATCTGCTTTGACCCTACAATATTCTTCTCAGACCTCAGTCATAAGAAATAGCACGCTAGTTCGGAGGTATCACGACCGAAGGCATGTCTTGATTGATTTCGTCTGCCTAAGGGAACCATGACCAATTCAGCTTATTGCATTCGCATACTGTTTGTATTCGCTGGCTATGAATGTCGGATTCTCGTGGCCCTTCAAAAACTGACACAGCTTGTAGAAACTCCCCTTTTGACTCTGATAACCCTCATCTAGTTGCAGCATACCCTAGACGTGTGCGCAAAAGACTGGCCAAAGCCTTGGTTGCAGCTTTGGCAATTGCAGCCCCGATCTTTGAGAAGTCTCCGCTGGCTTCCATCCACTGATACACCTCTGCGAGTGAAGAGCCATGCCCAGAAAACAGTTGACTTCCTGTTGCTTCTGCGCTGGGCGACCAACCCGGGAGATTGCGAGCAACTGAGGAGAGTCCGCCTGAAACTTGGACTTGTTCGGATAGCCCGCAGTATTTGCCTCCATGCCTTCTCAATCCATGCAATTAAGCCGTCAATCACGGACCAAAGCGTACCTGCCCATCAGAAGGCACTGTCGTGCGTGGGAAATAGAACCTTTCCACCAGTAACTGTGAACTGTGATGGTCTCAGATGTAAGTGCGGCCTGTTGTCTTTTTGCAGTAGACACTCTTGCAGCCGAGAAGATGCAAATATGCTTTTGCAAAGGTCAGCGGCTCGACAAACTCTTAGAATGAAGGAAAGCTCGGCAGGAGCACTAGCATGGCACTTGTCTGCTCGCATTGCTCACATGGTTCCCCGCTGCCATGGCTCGTGGTCTTGCCACTTGAATTGATGGTTCTTTTTGCAACAAGTTGTCCTGTTGGACTGCGGTCTCTGGCTTGTCAACTCTGCCCGCCTAATAGCAACCCACCCACATTTCCACCGACCAAACCCAACGCAGCCCATGACATTCATAGCCGCCTGCACTGTCAAACCCATGTCGGCCCCTGTCAATGCCTGCAGCCTCCCCACCTCATAAGCTTTTCTCGATGAGTACCTGGAAAGTGCGGCTGCGGCAACATGGAATCCAACAGGCTGTTGCCTTACATGGACATTGGTCACCTTTCCACTGCGTGGAGTTGTTTCATATTCCCGCTTGGAATGCTGTTTGCCTGAAGAAAGCTGGCCCATGAAATGGGTGGTCCTTTCATATTCTTCTGCTGAACACTTCGGCAACGCTCTGGCAAGGGCTATCTGCTTGGAACGGCACCAACCTCAACCTGGGCCTGTGTTCAAGAGAAATCGTTGCCTGCCTACAACGGGAAGTCTGAAGTTGGGACCAGCAAAATCGCTTTAAGATCTTCAGACGAATCAAAGCTCAGGCGTATGTCTATGATGCTGTACCGTCTCACGTGGCCTGGGGCTGGGCCAACTGGACCATGGCCTGCCACTCGTCGAGGGCGTTAATGTTGTTAGATACTCGCCCCCGAGCCTCCACGAAGCTCCACCCGCATCAGCGCCATGAGATCTTCAACCCCTTGGCTTGACATACTCAGGGGCATGCAGCCTGAAGGCGAACAGCTGCTCTGATGGCTTGAGTGGGTATGCAGCACAGTTTCCAACTTCCCGATGAGGCGGGTCGTGGCATTGACAGGTCCTAAGGTCTACTTGAGCTCTTCAACAATTCGATGTTGCTTTCAGAACTTGAGTTGCTGGCTTGAGCATGCCGTAGGCCATGTCTGTCCTCATGCAAGGCCAATCAGAGTCCAAAAGGACGTCGCTTACCAGCTCTCCTCACCTTGCACCCGAGATACTTCAAATGCCTTTACAGTACTTCTTACTTAAGATTCCACACATCATCAGCCTCCCGCTTGCACTTGAAACCACAACTGCTGAGCAGGCTCTTGCCAAAGCGGTCGAGCAGGCAAACAATTTCCTCCTGAATACAGCGGCCAAAAGTTTGTCAGTTTATCGTGAGCATCGAAAGTGCAGCAGCACTGACGGGCGTGTCCTTGTCCTTCTTGGTGTACCACCCTTTTTGTCGATGACCATACCTCACCTAGGTTGAAGCTAGGTCTGTGAGAGACACGAAGCGATGGCAAAACGCACGAAAGGAGTCCTAGCCATCCAGCACAGGGGCGTGGCCACTTGTGCATTTGCACAACTCGTTTTCAGAGGCACAAATTACCCATCCGGCTTCCGGATCCTTTAGGAGAAGGCCATCCAATCTCAGCAAGTCTAGCACTAAGCATGCGCAGAAGCCAAGCTCCATGTCAAAGCAAGATGCTGTACACACTCCAGCTGAGGTGGAGTCACATGGTTGACGTCTGTGGCAGAGCTAGACTGAAGCCACCTTCGACTCCCAACAACAGTCGACTACAACATGGCGCAAACCTCTGAAAGTCAGCATCCGAACCTCATCATGAGCTGAATCGCCTCAACCTACCGAATAAAATCTGCACACTGCTGGCAGACTTGGGAAGGTACTCTGCCAGGCCTCCTGGAACGAAGCAACCTCACCGAGCACATGCATCATCTTGTCAATCCATCTCAAGCAACCAGCCCATAGACATTTCAGCCAATACAGTAAGGTTTATATCCGGAAACATCATGAACCCACAGCCCTGGCAGGCTCGAAGGCCTAGGCTGTCAGGTGGGTAGCTACCAGGTGGTTACCCCCTGTAGTAAGACTCATATAAGGCTCGTAAGAGCTACCCACCTGGGGGGCGTTCTCAACCAGTACTGAAGTCTGCCGCAGATTTGTGAGGAAATGGCTGCCCTTCAGACTCTCCCACGAATCTGCTGATGCCACAGCTATGTTCGAAGCGCGGGGGGGGTCTTTATATGCCATTCTTTTGCTGAGTCATTGCTGCAGGCAAGCTGGAGTTCTATGCTGCGAGTGGGGGAAGTAAGCTTGCCAGCTTTGATGGCACAGCCAAAAGAAACGATTCCTTGAGTTGCCAAAATGTAGATCCTAGAGAGCTCCACAGCGTCAGCCCCGCAACGGACCGCCTTTCCCGTCTGCAACAGCAAACCCAAAGCCCGCATCATCTTGCTCCCAGGACTGCCACAAGCAGAGGTGTGAAGTGTCATGATGCCTCTACCTGGTGCTTTTACCATCTCGGATTTTTACAACACCAAGACTAGTCAGCAGTACACCTTCTGAGTCCCAGGCGTTCATGAGCCAGGAGCTCAGGCCACGCCTGACCGCGTCCACCTGCAAAAAGTCCAAGCGCAGATTCTCCTAGGGTCAAGTAGTTCCCTGGAAATCGCCAAATGGACCTGTTGAGGGTCCAGAGAAGCTGACCTGGTGCTTTGGCTTTGGCTTCGGCTTGCTCCGGACATCTCCGGGCTGCTTCTGACTGCTTATTCCTTCTGAGGTGCCCACCCAGGAAGAAGCTCTTCTTCACTCTGGGCCTTATGTGTCGGCCATGTCGCTTCCCATGTCGCTTCCTGTCCTACTGCAAACGTCAAGATTGCAAAGGCCCCGACGTCCAGCATCCAGCTTGGATTGTCATGGCTGCTTGCATGCACTTCGTCACGAGCCTGGACACAAACCAGAACTAGAGATGCAAGCATTACCTCCTGGATCAGCCTCCGCTGGCCGTGCACTTCGATACTGATTCAGGGACTTTTTGAGAGAGTGCAACTCTCAGCACACAAACAAAAGAGACCCACCCGAATGACACAGCTGCGCACATGGCAAGAGAACAGCACGCAGAGAAAACCTGGAAGTCGCTACGATGTCAAGGTACGTGACTTGAGCGCAAGCAGCAAGTGACGAGAACCTGATTAGGATCCCGCCGTGCCTGCTGCAGTGCCGGTGTAGACTTGATCCCTACATTGCTCTCTTCTTTCGCTGCACCGGCACCATCTTCGTCCTCTTCTTCCTCCTCCTCTAGCGCGTCCTGGCCGGTGGCACGAGCAAGAAGATGATTCGACAGAGCGCAAACCATACCACTAGGATGAGACTGGCACAATCCATCTGCGAAAAAGTCTTGGCTTGGAATTAAGTGCCTCTTTAGAAAATCACCGGCTGTACCTAAATGTACAGCTCGTGGCTCTCCTCTTCTGCCACTCTTGCATTGGGCCCCTCTTTCCGTTGTCGTCGCGTCGCGTTCTAATCTTTTGTTGCACCGGTGGTGCGTGCTTTCTGGCACGCTGTTCTTTGTCACTGCCATTTATTATGCACGGCATTTAACACCTCAAATCCTCACATCTGAAGGACAACAGGATATCGCAGTCCCAAGCCGCATCGACAAGTGTAGTATCATTCGGGTTGGTAGAAGTCGGCGCAGCCGGGGTGAGGCACAATGAGCGGTGGACTTCCAAGCTTGGTCAGACAAAAAGAACCGCATGCAGGAAAGCAAAACTGAAAAAGCTACAGCTGAGCCTTCTTGCTGTGTCGCCGTCGCTGCAGCGACCTTCTGGCAACAGCATAGTCACAGTCAGCTCAATTCTCCAAGGCACAGGAGAAAGTCCAGGAGTGCGGCTGTAGCATGAGCTGTTGAGGCTGTATAGGCGCCTGCAAGCTTTATGTGCAAGCAGATCTGAGCGATGCAAACCCTCGAGCAAAGGCCAACAATGCCTGTCCCATCCCACCGCTTTGACCAAACATTGTCTCGAGCATGGAGAACACCTGAAACTTTGCAAACAAAGCCAAGAGTTTGCATGCATGTGGCTTCATCTTCAAGTCGACGCTGACATGCCAGAAAGATTGCGGAGTCCCTGCAACGCAACTGTTCAACGGTGTTTGCAGAAGCCAGGAGCCCGGCGATGATCACTACGCTCACGAAGAGCGTACATTCTATAAGCCTGCAACTGGCAAAACACACGAACCCGTCGCCAATGGACTGCATGTGAAAATGCATCTGCTTTTGCGTGCCTCTTCGCTGTCAGCCCACGTCCATTTTGTGGCATATCACATCAAGAAGATTTGGGAAGTGCCCTGTTCCGTGTTCCTTTTCGGCTGCCAACCTTTCAAGTTCCGCTGAAATACTGATTTGTACGCTCAGGCATGGCAAGCAAACATCGTTGTCGCCAGCATCCTGCAAAAACGCTCTAAGGACTGCTGCTGGTAGACAGAACAACGTGTGAAGGGGGGCACTATGTCTTCATCCACACTGGCCAGGTGCTGTGCTGATTGGACCGGACTACTGGCGCTGCTGCCTGAGCCAAAATTCCGTGATACCATGATCCATCTGTATGCATCTATCTGCATGAGGGCAGCGTCGAAGCAACAATCCCTGAAGATCCCTGAAGCGGCCTGTAGACCTGGGCTGCCAAGATCTGAGCCCTGTTCGAAAGATCCTGGATAGCAACGCTGGCTCCGTGCTGTAAGCCCCCGGAAGAACAAGCCAGGCGCCTGGGAATTAAGCCGGGATATGATACGCAGGGAGGCCTCACCTTAAGTCCGTTCGCATGGCTGCTGAGCATTCAGGCTGGGCATGTAGATGTGAATGTGCGAGATCACCATCAACTTGAATTGAACATTTAAAGGCGAAGCCAATCAGCTCCAGAAGAGTCTGGTCGGGCCAGGAAGCAACCTGCTCATGTTCACGCCAGACTCATCGATGCTGTCGGTGGCTCCTGGCCTGGAAGTTCCAACCGCTGTTGGCCAAATCCGTCCTCAATGGCGTGGACCACTGAGCACCAAAAGTGTAAGCTTGAAATTCTGAATCAAAGCGCAGCGCGCGTTGGGCATGTGAAGCTTGCCGGCACCAGATGAAGAAGTTGATTCTGGCAAGGCAATGGAAACCGGCGTCCGCGCATGAGGAAACATCGGATCCCACACATCCCCACACAAGAAGACACAAGTCCAGATCAACGGAAATGTAAACCCTAGAGAATATGCATCCCGACTCAGCTGGCAAGTGGATTGCAGTGCTAAGAGTCTTCCAACACCCGATGCTCAAGCAATCCCTTGTGAAAATCGCATAGATGCGCCGCTAGGCCCCATCACTGTGGCCTGTAGTGGCGCCGCCCTTCCATCTAAGTGTGGCCTCAGTGAACCCTCCCCTTACCGTCAGGCGACTCCAAAAAGATTACTCAACCGTCATTCATCAAGGATCGGCAGATCGGCAGGCTGCTTAGGGCCGGAACACATGCCTGGGCAGTGTTTGCAAGCTCCTGGGGCCTCAGAGGACATGCAGTGGAAGGCAGCCCGTATTCAAGAAGCACCCCTTGGGCAGTTGCCGAAGCGAGTCCTGCCAGCATCAGCCCAAAAGCTTGAGATATACCCCCCACTCCAGAGAAGTGGCAGGTCCCCGAAAAATCTGCCCGGGACAACACACATGTGCAGGGGGTGCTGGACCACTCTGACAGATCCGCAGTCGCTTGGTACAGTATCTGGACATACACTAGTATACCGCACTATGCCCAAAAAGTCATGTTGCGGGGCTCATTTCTTGATCCACACCCCAAACTCACAGAAATAGACGTGGGAGAGTGGGAAAATGAGCAAGGCGGAGAGTGACTCCCCCTAGGGGTGTCTTGAGATGTTTGCTGCTAATCATTGTGCATGGTCCTGGATTTACACGAACCTCCAGGTCGTTGCTTCCTCCGCTTGCTGATCTCTCCAGACCGCGGATCTGGATGTTCACAGAATACTCGCTGCCTCCTTTGAAGAAACCAAGCAGTGAGAAGGCCAGCCGACACAAACAACATGGCTCCTGTGGCCGCAGTCGAGGGGAATGCTCACAAAGTTGCCCCGAGATAGCGACGAAAGGGGCAGCATGTCACTGCCGCGCCTTTGCCGTTGCCTGCACAGCCTTTGCCAAATCTTTGGCTTCAAAGTACGCAACCTTCTCGGCAACTGCACCTGCTCACAGGTATCACATCCATTTGCTTATGCAGCTAGCACCACAGAACCTCTGAGTTCTTGCAGCAGTTGCTCCTCCTGCAAACGGAAGCGGGCCAAAGCTTGCAGTGCGCTTGCCACATCCTCGCAGAAGAGGAACAAAACTCACAACTTTGCAAAAGTGCCGCACATGGCAACAAACGCTGCGGGCACCTGTGGGGCTAAAAGCGCAGCTGCTGGGATGGCACTGACGAGTGAGGTGGCGTACGCGAGATCAGCATTCCTGCCAGCAGCCAGCAGCGGGCAACCCGGCAACCCATCAAAGAACCGTTCAACCCTCCCCTTCTGCTCTTTGCATGTTCCAATGCCATTCTAGCCTTGATCGGCTCCGCAGGGCAGCCTGCCGCAGCTCTGCAACGGAGCTGCAGCTGCCGAAGGGACTTTTGCCTCTGCATGGCGAGGCTTCACGCGGCTTGACGCGTCTTGACAGTGGAAGCTGCTAAGTCTAAGTGTCGGACCTGACGGTTTGCTCAATGTTGCATCGTGCTTGCTCAATGTTGCATCGTGCTCTGCGGCCTCCTTCCCGGGCTCCATACGTAATTGTCAAGCCCTTCTACTGTCACCGGCGAAGTAGCCACATAAGCTCCTTTGCTGACCCAGCCACAGCGCGGTAGGTGCTGAGGAAGGCCAGCACCGCAGCATCTGCACTACCTTGATCTCAGATGCTGGAAAGCACAAAAAGGATGGAAGAGCTGGATCGGCAAAGTCACCCAGCCCTCCCTTCCCCTTCACTAGAACATATTTTGTGAAACGGTAAGGCTTCGTGGGTAAGCATCAGCTACTACACTCATGTGGGGAAGCCTTCTAGGGATCACTGATGAGCTGAAAGGCTGGGTCATTGCACCGGCCAGTTTATGCGGCAGCGCGTCAGCATTCGTGCGCACTTCTCAAAATGAATTAGCTGCTCGTCAGAATATGTCAGACTTGTCTGAGCATCTTGAAGCATGCATGCGGCGTGTTACAGCCTTGACCTCTTTCCGGAAACATAAGCGAGCTCAACGGGCCACAGGCATGCGCTTGCCATCAACCGGTTCAAATGTCAATCAACCGCCCACTAGTCAAGGCATAGAAGCAGACACTGATTTTCCCACGATTCGCTTACTTGCAGAAAGCAAGGAATGGGGTAGTCCGGTTGCGCTACCCACCTGGAGGCCACTTGGCCTCACAGGCGCTTTCCTCCGCTCAGGATTGCAGGTGACAGATTGGCCCTTAGCGAACACGTGACGCTGCAACCCCCTGAGACGCCTCAGAGGGCCCCAAGCAATCCAGCACAAGAGAGAAAACTGATCTGAACTAAGGCTCTGCATGTTTCTCTCGTACTTTTAGCGTGAAGGACCTCCATACTCCAGAGAAATGCCCACTCCGGAGAAGTCGTCGACATTCCTCAAAACATTGTCATAGACTCTGGCGAATCTGCCCGCTCAATAAAACTTTTGGATGATGCCGGCCTGGTCGAGCGCTTCTCCTTGCGAGTGCTCCTGTCCTCCATCCTGGCTCAGCCGGCAGCACTCCACCACATGTGGCGCGCGGACCTTGCTAAGACACGTCTTGCGAGGGAGGCATGCCAACGCACATGGGTTCATGATTTCGCTCTTGCTTGGCGCAGCACAATTACCGCGGGCAAGTGGGTACGCTTCAGAGCCTCAAGTGCGGCTTTATCACAGCAAGACAACATGTAACAGATGCTGCCGGCTAGTCACCGCTCTTTTGAAGATGTAGAAGTCCGGGTAAGGCCATTGGTGAGAGCTGGAGGCGGCCTGCTCTGGGCAAGGCATGATGTCACAGGTGGCAAGGGGTGCAAGGCCCATAGATAACGAAAAGCAAGCTTCCCTTGGGGAGTGGGTTTTGGGAAGGGTTGGCAAGCTCGGTCCTTGGGCTGGGTCTTGGATGGACGCGGTGGATGCCGGGCAGGGTCTGGGATCGACTGAGCGCAGGATGCTCCTCAGAATTTTGGTTGAGATTTGCATGGTCCGGAGCTGTTCGTAGACCAGTGGAGCATGTTGAGCGAAGCCTTTGCCGGGCTCGGCACCCGCACGGCCCTTCCCTTGTACTCAAATTTCAATGCATCGTTTCAAGTGCATTTGGGGGCCTTGTTCTGGTGCCGGATTTGCCAAGATAAACGTCGAAATGTCCGCTTTTGGGGTGGGCGGTTCGGGGGTGGTGGTGGCGGGCGGTTGGCCGTGACAAAGTATAAGCTTGTGAGGGGGTTGAGGTAAACGCGGAGCAAGTACCCCAATCGTTTGCAAACTGGCTTGTTCGCTTTCCGACCCAGGTTTGCACAAGCTGCGTCTTCGACTGGTTCTGGTGGTCAGTTCGGGAAGGGGCCCCGAATTTTATTGCCAATCTCTGGCTTGTTGGGTGGTCCTGGGACGAAAGCTAGAGCTGGCTGATCTGGATGAGAGGGTGGGAAGATTTAGATCTCGCGTCTGCTTTTGTCGCAGTTTGAACTCTGCGGCTGACCAAGAGACGGCTTCCGCAGGCTAAACAGGACGACCGTTTGGCGACCTGGCGCTGACATGTTAGCTGTTGCGACCCAGCTCGTGTTATCTCGTTTCGGCACATGATTTGATGCAGCGGCCGAACAGCAAGCTGCAAGCGTTGTCACCGACGGTCTGCTTCCCCTTGCCCACCTGGCCGGCATCTGATGTAAAGGATGACTTCTTTGCCTTTGGCCCCGTCGGGTAGTTGTCATCGTCTTCCTCATACATGCTTCGAGGTTCGCATGTCCGTCTTAATCACTTGTCCGACCACCACCCAGAAGTGCACATCACCAGACGTCTTTTCTGGGCAACGGCTACTACCTGGGTGGTCTTCACATGAGGATCGTCATCTCATTCCAGAGCTCATGTCTTGAGGCGTGAAACTATGAGCACCCGATCCGCTGCCCTGCCTGTCCATGAAGATATTTCAGAGCCTAGAAGAACGCGAAAGCACTAGATGCCACAGAATACTGTCAACGGCAAAAGTGAGCCACTACTGTAGGAGAACGGATTTCTACTATGCCAACGACGACAAGCACAACCACCATGACGAGGATTGCCACTACTGCCGTTGCTGCACCCATCTAGTGGCCATTCATCTAAAAGAACCAGGACTTGACTGGGAACATAGGCCTCACTGAAGATTACCCATCTGCATGCTCTGCTGGCTGTTTACTCAGGTACTGTTTGGATTACAGCGGAATGACTGAAGCAAGCAGTGCAGGGCAGACCTGCGCAAGCTTACCAAAATTCCATGTCACACGTCTGCCAGAAAAGGCTAGGTGTCCGCTGGTTCTTCAGCTTGCTGAACTTGCAAGATTGTTATCTGCCGAGTGTCGTTTCCGCTGCTCTGGTTGCTAGCTTATGCTGGCCCGCGCGTCATGGCCTCCACACTGCTCCACCAACTCCTCAGCACCGCGAAGTCAAGGAAGAAGAACCTTGCAATCCGCATTCCCCAGGCCGCACCATGCTTTGGGACAGCTTCACAACAGGAACGGAAGGTACAGAATGTCTAGTTTGCCTTGGCTCTCCTGCATCAACGCCTACTATTCCACCCCTGCTTTCTGCAGACAGGCAACCAGTCGCCAGCAACCGGAGACGGGTCGCTTTTGTAGGGGACAAAGATGCTGCCACAGGAGTAAGATGACAGGTGGATGTCGCGGAACAGAGCGACATCCGGTCGACTTCGGACTACACGACCTAGGCTTTCTGGATCTCTGCCGCTGTCCATCCGCTAGAACCAGCTTATTGAACTGATATCGCAAGAGGAGCGGCCATACTGCACACCGCTGGCTAGCACACGGTCAAAGCAAGTCCTCTCAAGTCAGACACACATTCAGATGCACGTATAACTTTAACCCTGCTTCTGCTCCCATCTACATGTGCTCGCCCAAGGTAGCACTCCTCAACCAACGGATCTGGGAATTGGAAGCATGGTCCCAGCAGTTTGAATACGTTAACACCTGCAGAAACATCAGCACTTTCCATTTCTTCTGCTTCTTCTTCGACTTCTTCTTCTTCTTCTGCTTCTTCTGCCTCCTCTTCTGCCTCCTCTTCTTCTTCTTCTTCTTCGTTTTCTTGCTCGTTTCGTTGTTTTGTTCTCAAGCCTCAGGGTTGTCCGCCCGTGTTTCCATCTTGGCTGGTGAATCACTGAATACCTTATAGGTGTGGATTGATGCCAGTTCCTTGGCTTCCATGCTTTGCGGTCCAGAATTTGTTGAATCCGAAGACCGTCAGCTGCAACTCTGGTGCGGCGCTGCTGGCTGATGACTTGCCCGTAAGTTCGCTGGTAGCTCCCTTCATGTCGAGCATGCCGTCATCATCCTCATCATCATCATCATCATCATCCTCATCATCGTCATCAGCAGCAACAGCAGAAATGGCGAGAGCAGCTGCAAAGCCCGCACGACATAGCATGAGCACAGTTGACATGACAACACGGGCAAACATTCTCAGCTAGCAGGCTGATGTTAGTCACTGCTGCTTGTAGAAAGGGGCCTACCATGAGAAACCGCCTGATTGTACACCAGGCAATTCAAGCTGGCACCCTGACAATCAGCACTGCGCGTCTTTCATTCAAACGTGCGTTCTTGCTTCTTCTTCTTCTTCTTCTTCTTGTTCCGCCTCCTCCTTGTCTTCTGTATCTTCCCTGTTCTTCTGCTTCTCAAGGCTTAAAGCTCCACAGTCCCGAACTCAATGGGTGAAAATAAAACAAAAGGTACGCGGCAGACCGCAAGCCTCAGATTGCAGACTGTACGACTAAGCCCGTAAGACTGGCAAACTAGCATCCAGGTAAGGGCTCAAGGAAACCCAGCGTCTCCTTGCCTGCGAACTGCATGCTACGGGCTAGAGCAGAAGAGTGGGACGTCGAAGTCACGAGTCGGCGTTTTTTGGGACATTGGGTTCGCCAAACACAGCGGCCAGGAAGTAGGGCAAAAACAAAGTATGTGAGCATTGCTGATCACAAGGGTTCCCTGTCCTCACTGATCATCCCTCGCTATGGCAAAACTGCAAGCCGTCATTTCGTTGCCGCCAGACCAAACAAGCCGCTGCTCACTTACAGGGAAGCTCAACACAAACGGCTCCAGTCCCCTCGAAAAGTTTTGGCAATCCGTGGCTTAATGCGACATTGGTTTTGCTGAGAGCAGCTGCAATTATTCCTGTTTGGTTTAGGTCACCGGTTTCCGTTCCTGCATCGCTGCCGTTAGCTGGGTCCTGTGACATGTTTATTGCTGTGTCCCTCCACTCACGCAATGTCATGCGCAGGAGGAGTGGAAGCGGGGGTTCTCTTTCATCGGTGGGGTTGGAAGCCGTTTCAATGAGGGGCTGAGCTGCTGCAATCGGATGTGCTGGCATCGCTCTTTGTCGCTGTCGAAGGGCGCGCTCTTTCCTCGGTCAGCTTGTCACTGCCATTCCACTTGCACAACCGCTGTCTAAAGCTACAACCTTTCCTGTCTCCGTCAGGCTTCGACGACTCCGCGTGGCTTCTCCTGGTCAACGATTCATCTGGCATCCAACGTCGCGATGTTGTTGGTCTTCTCTCCTTGCCCTGTTCTGAAGCTTTGTCGTCCATTGGCTTCAAGGCGTGCAAGGCTCCACGCAGTGCTTCAGATACGGCGCTGACCTCGTGTGTTCTTCGCAATGTCGGAGGAGTCGAAGAAAAAATGGTGGTCCGGATTGGGGCGTATCCATGCTCCGCCCCTCCGCTTCGTAGATTGCTTGTAAAGTGCTGGAAAGCATGGGGGTCCCCCGCTTGTTGTGCAAGATGCCGTAAAGCTTTGCCCAAATAGCAGGTTGGTAGTTTCTTTCTTTCGTGCGGGCTGAGGCACAGTCTTTCTCTCTTTTCTTCGGTGCCTTTCTTTCGTTCTTACGGGCATTGAATGACAAGTAAGCCTGCCCCTGCGCACCCGTGTTAGGCGCACCTCTTTGCCTTGCTTCGCGTACAGTGGATGAGCGCCGGCACCTCAACCACAGGTTCTTGCAGAACTTCGCGGTAAGGAGGTGGTGCCCCTCCAGCTCATCAGCAAGGATTTAAACCCATATTGCCCTAACCACACGACGCCACAACAGTAAAATATGCCGTGCTTTCTTTGCACATCCATGCCTCCCCCTCCTTTGCCTTGCTTTGCTTACAAGGGCTAAGTCAAAGGCGTTTGTCCATCTGAAGGTTCGACGCGGATGTCCCACATCTGTTTGCCGAGAGAGTTCTCACCCAAACTGAATCCGACTCTTAGAAGCTTAGCAGGTAGAACAGTGGAACCCAAATGAAACTGGGAGAGCTCCTAGCGTCTTCGGCAATCGCAGGACTTGGGTAAGTCCCTGGCTCCCCTCGGCACGCATCAACATCCTGCAACTTTGGAGTTAAAAGTTAAAAGGCCTCATGCTTCGCTTTTGCGCTGCGTATTAAGAAGTATGTCTGTGTTGAGGCAGGAAGTGCACACAAGCGCATGCACAGGGCTGCGGTCAAAATGTTTTTTTGCTTTGCTTTGCGAGAAAGGGATGGTGGTTGCCCACCGGCCTTTAGGCCCCGCCCACGGTTATCGCAACGTATTCGTGGAGGGCAATAAACGGTCGAAGAAACGGCTCATTACAGGACACCGGTTCAGCTGCACAGAACCCCATAAAACCACGGCTCTCATGCGACTAGCCCCAACAGCAAAGACATCGTGCACAGATTCCACAATGCGTACATCCATCCTAAACGGCTCGGCTCATCTGAATTTACTACTTCAAAATGTAACTGACCAAGGGTATCATGGTTCGCTGGCTTGTTCTCTGACTTGTATACTTTCCACTTTCCACGGCATGCAATTTTTTCAGAACTAGTGCCAGCGAAGACCCCAAACAGCATGGATGGAAAACGTGCAAATGAAAATTATACTTGGCGTTCAGCCCTTGTCCGATTTGAACGCGAAGAAAACAAAGGCGCAACAATTCAACAACTACAGAAAATACCTACGTAGCTATATAATCGCTTCCCCCTAATAA
>CAJNIZ010047748.1:33934-51498 GCA_905231905.1 Symbiodinium pilosum | reverse complement strand
AGAGAGGAGAGAGGAAAGAAGAAAGAGGAGAGGAGAGCAGAGGAGAGGAGAGGAGAGGAGAGAAGAGAGAACAGAGAGGAGAGGAGAGGAGAAGAGAGGAGAGGAGAGGACAAAAGAGAGAGGAGAGGAGAGGAGGAGAGGGAGGAGAGTGGAGGAGAGTGGAGAAGAGAGGAGGAGAGAGGAGGAGAGAGGAGGAGAGAGGAGGAGAGAGGAGGAGAGAGGAGAGAGGAGGAGAGAGAAGAGAGGAGCACGCACGGCTGCGACCGAGCACCCGAAATGGAGGGGCAGACCGCTTGTACGCTGGCCCTCTGGTTCTCGGTTCCGACAAGCAACGGTTGCTCTCCGGCCCCCTCATCCCTTTGGTTCGTTAGACCGAGAAGTACAGGCAGCAACGGTTCAACCTGTGGAGCAAACTTGCGGGGCAAGTGGCTTCAGGACCTTCGCGGACTAGCCGTGTAGTGTTCCGAAGAGATAGTCGTGCTGGCAATACTGTTGGCGCCGAGGCGCGGTCACAGTGTTGCTGCTGAGAGCGGGGGTTTTCTACGGCCCGTTCTCGAAAAGCTGCAGGCGGTTGGCCTCAAGCCTCTGCTCGCAGCCACACGTCCACCACGCGAGGAGGGGCACAACCCGCCCCCCAAAGGGCCGGTGGCGTCAGAGGTAGGCAAAGACTTGAGCCAAAATGGCTGCCAAAACGCCTCTCACTCTCTCTCTCTCTGCTTGCCTTGCCTTTCGGGGGTTGTGTCCGGCGTCCCCTTTTCCGCCTCCACTTGGTGGCAAGCGTCAGCTCACTGGCTTTTGACGAGGTCCGGATATCAAATGAGTCGATGTTGAGGTGCATGTTTGATGGGAGCGAGCGCGCCCAGAACTTGAGAGAAACAACTACTAAGAGCTGTACACGGCTAAAACAATCGGACAGACATAGTGCATTTGAAGCCATTGGAGCCCACAAGCACAGGCGGCCCCTCCAATGTCTCCAGACATTTTCTTTGCTTCTGCCTGTCTCTCGTCTTGTCCTTCTTTTCAGAAGTCTCCGTCTGTCGGTACAAAGCTTGGAAGATCTGGACTTGGCACGCCCACATGTAGAATGCCAACATGGCAAACATTCTTTGACGCTTTTCACAGCACCTTCTGGTGGGAAAGGAAGCTGCGGCGGTATTCGGCACAGCTGCCGTCTTTCACCTCGATGATCTCGCGGATTCGCATCGCACTGGAATTCGGACTCAGTGTCTGGAGCTGATGGAGAATCAAGTCCTCCCCCAGAACTAGCAAACGTATTGCATCACAATTGGTCACAGCATTCCTTCTTGAAAGACTTGCGTCGAACATGTACATGGACACCAACGTGCATTTGCCGCATGTCCACCGCATCTCCTCCGTCTCGGAACCGTAGAAGTCTGCACCATACGTTAGCCAGGATGAGCCTTGTCTTTGGCCTGATTAGGTATGATTCTGCGTCTTCACAAACATTCACAAACAGAATCAAACAGTCACAGGAATCCACACTTCCGCACCAGAGGGCTTGAGCACGTGAGCATGACAAATGCCAACTGTCAACTGTTTGAGGAATCGGTTCAATTTCCGAAGGGTGCTTGTCACAGGCACCTCGCCGTGATCAAATGTAGTGCGGACAGTCAGCAGATCTGAAGTCTCGTGCTCCATATTCCGTAAGTGGACATGGGCAAACCCATAGCAAACACGCGGGCTAAAAGCGCAAACCAGCCAAGGCTGAAGAGGATGACCAGCAACCATGCAAGGCACCATGCAAGACAGCAACTACAACTGACCTGACACCAAGCAGTTTTTCCAGAGCACAGTCCGAACAAGCCCTTGCCGGCTCCGGCCATAGGGCAGATAGCAGCTGGACAGCAGCACGGCTATAAGCCCGCAAGTGCGGCTGCCAGTTGAATGTAGGCAGACACAAATCAGTCGACCTGAGCTCCGTTAGCAAGCAGATCAGGAACTTTGCGCAGCATGTAGTCGGGCATGGGGCGCGCGGATGCTGACCCCTTCATTTGCAATAGCCAGTTGCTGAATCAAGGTGGTCCAGGCACAAGCAGACCAGAAACATCAATGCAAGGTGTTAGTGACAAGTTTGGCGATGGAGGTGCTCCAGGAATCGTCGCACTCACAATTGACATGGGAATGGAAACGTGCCAAACATAATGGCGGCAAAGAATGAAAAGTATGATACTGAAAGCCACGAGCGGAATCATTAAGCAGTGCACAACCATCAAATCATAGCGAGCCTGGATCCCAAGCCTAGACGCCGCACCGCAAGCCTGAAACGTTACACTCTTGATTCCTGGATTGACACCCATCTGAAATTGACGCAGTGGAAGTGATAAGCGATGTCTAAAACAGACCTGGTTGCAGATGCGGTGAATGTTAAGCTTGAGACGACACAGAACAAAGAGCCATTGCGGGCGCATGAAACGGTAAAATGATGAAAAATACCAGATACATCCAGATACCCTGGCTGCGGCAATTTATGGAGGCGCATGCAAGTAACAGGATGCCAGAAACTGCCAGGAATAGTGGAAGGTCAAGAACTCGCGTGTGGTCTCCAAGGCTGCGCTCAGACCACAACGACCACAACTTCCGGTTCTTTCTCGCCAAAGGCGGTCCCTTGAGAACAACTATAGATGGCCTGTGTTGCTTGGCCAGCTCACACACGGAGGCATCAGGTAGGCTTCTGCCGAAGACTGAACGATCTCCCAAACCCGAGTGATACCTTTGTCATCTCAGGGCATTCCAAGGAAGCTGTCCTCTATGCCGCCATCTGCTGCCAGGAACGACCATTGTCAGGCATCAGAAGTAATCAGGCGAACTGCATGCGTGGAAAGGGCACCAAGGAAAACAAGAGGTGACGGCAGGAGTTCCGCCATAGCCTTTTGATGGTATGGCATGCAGGAAACGATCACAAACACGAGTCTTGCCATCCCCCCGGCAACAAATGAAGCATGACGAGAAAGTGGGTGCGGCACTCTGCAAGGTCTCCAAGAAGAGCTGGAGGGAGGAGGTGTTGTTCACATGTAAAGGGGAGATACTGATGGGGAGCTTGACCGCAACATACTGCCCGATAAGGAGGGGGTGAGCAACAGTGAACAGCGGTCAAAACAGAGTGCCTAGGCATCAGGGCATCGTTGGGGGCAAGAATCAACGGTGGGTATAAAGGATGCTAGGGGATTGGAACTGCTAGCCTGCAGGTTCTTCATTTATGAAGGTATGTGCGCATGCATCCATGGAAAGCAACAATTGCAGGGTCCAAATAAGGTGAGATACAAACTAAGGCGGCCACGCTGTTTGCATGCTTGTTGGCCAACAACA
Source organism: Symbiodinium pilosum (assembly GCA_905231905.1). Taxonomy (NCBI): domain Eukaryota; class Dinophyceae; order Suessiales; family Symbiodiniaceae; genus Symbiodinium; species Symbiodinium pilosum. The sequence continues at coordinate 48,171 of CAJNIZ010047748.1, read as the reverse complement.
GAAACATACCATCATACCATGCATTTCCATCAGACGCTGATTCTGGTAAGGCACCTCGCTGCAGCACCATGTAGACATCCAGCGAATTTGCAACGGCAAACCTCTCAATGTACTCCATGGTGTATGGAAGAGTCCTGGGAAGGATGCTTGCTGCTGTCAGCGGGGGAAGTCTTCAAGAGGGTCCTGATGTTTCCAACGAGGCATAGGGCAGAGGGGCCATCTTTACAGGTGGGCCGCGAGCTTCGCGAGCTGCGTGTTGGCAACCTTGCAGGCAGCCAGCCCGGCAACCTGGCAGACAGATCGTGTTGGGCCGAGAACCTGCCACAACGGATGCCCTCTTTACCTGGCTGTTTGGTTCTGCAGTGCTTGACGGTCTCTGTCAGGTCGACTTTGGACCTGCACCCCATCTTGAACAAAACACTTACCCAGTCAGGTTGGCAGTTCTGCAGCCTTCTCGTTCGCATGCTTCCCGGGCTCGTATTTGTTGCCCTGCGCAGCCTTCACGCTAGTTTCATTAAAACTGGCACTGTTCCGATCCTCCTTCGAGGCATTCGAGGCATTCAGGAAGGCTTTGGAAGAAACGCCCATCTGTGGAGCTGCCGTCATCTGCTCGTTCGTGGCGTTCAGAGCCTTGCAGAATCGAATGCCTTTGATTTTGAAGCATGTAACAAAATAATCCACGCCAGGCTTGGAAGAGGGACATGCGATCTCGTGCGACTGTAGCTAGGAACAAGCCAGGAAACTGACAAATAAGCATCTTTTTGCCAGGAACCTTGGTCAAATCGCTTCGCTTTGGAATTGATCCATGTCTTGCACAAGAAAATCTGGGAGTGAGTAATTGCTCTGCTGTGTTGCAACCTTCGCGCACCAGGGTCGGGATTGCAAGCTTCAGCACTACGGAAGCGTTTCGCTGCCCCAAAGCCAGTAAGGCAGAGCTAGCATCCAAAGCTGATGCCGCGTCCATCATTCCCTTATCTGGATCTCAGGCTCTCAGTCAGCCAGAAGCATGTTTGGCATGGCAAGTTGAAGTCATCCTGCTAAGGCTCCAGGGCAATGGTCAAAGTCAGCAGCAAGGCCACGAGCAGCAGAATTTGTGGGCATCGTGCTCTTGCGCAACGATTGCTCAGATTTCTGGCCTTGCCAGCACACAGATGAGACACACCCGGCTTGGATGCGACAAGCTCAGCTGGGCATTCTGCATGTGGGCCCTCCATCTACCAGCAGCATGCAGAGGACCTTGCTGACGGCTCCAGTACCTCCCCATTTGAGCAATCTGCTAGCCGTGCTAGGCCAAAACCAATCATGCGATGCACACCTTGTCCCGAACTCACTTTCCGAGCAACTGCATTGCGAAGCCCTTGGCCAGTGTACTGCTGAAAATGGTCACCCGGCCCCTGCACACCTGCTTTTGTGCACAGCTCCTATGCTGACCCGAAATGTGCGGAAGGCGAGCTAGACGTTCTGTCTCAGATTTTTAAGGATGGAAAGGTGAAGGTTCCCTTGGAAATAAAGGAAGCCACCGCCCAAAGCAGCTCTTGCTGTTACGAAACTTAACATCCTAATTCTTTCGACAGCTGAAGCGAGCCACCCGCTTGCACACGCACCACGGCCACATGCAACAGCGGCAGGCAATCGCACATTACAGACTCCATCCCTCGTCTTTTTTTGCGCAATTGTCACAAACACTCGTCGTGACCCCGTTTGCGAAAGCCAAGGCAATCCAAGGCCCAGCCAGGAACTGAGCTCCGGCCTTCATAAGTCACCTCCGCCTGTGTGCTGACGCGTTCGCCATCGAGCTGCTTCAAGCCGCCCGCCGTGAAACTGAGAGCAAACTGCCTAGCAGGCTGGTGAGTGCCTGCATAAGTCTGAGACGACTGAACAATCATTGCGAAGACGCATGACAGCATTAATCAATTAAGCTCCTTCTGCCAACATAGCTGACGTTGCTGAAACAGCTCGTCTACAAGTATGTCCTGACAATCACAGCCTAAAGGTTGGAGTTTGCACAGCGTTGGAACTCGGCATGGGTGACTATGGGGGGGATGTTGCGGTGTTCTTTCACAGGGTGATCATTCTGTTGACTGAGTCCCATCGCTACGTGAGGCCAAGCCTTTCAGGCCGCAAACTGCCCATTGCGGGCTCCACCATAGATTGTTCGTCCTGACACAAGCACAAATGCCCACACAAGTGGTTGACGCACCAGAAAAACCAAATGCTTAGTACTAGTAAGTGGTGCACCCATGGTGTACTGGTTCTGCGTCATGACAAGAGGTGACACTCGCATCTTGGCAGTGCAGCAAAACTTCATGGCAAGAGGAATGTCCGCATGCTGGGATCCAAACAGGTACTGAAAACATCTCCAGGGTCAGTGGTGCTCTAGGATCATGCGAATATGTGCAAGCCTGCAACATTTGACGCGGAGTCTTGACATCCACTGCTACTCCAGCACAGCCACCTTGTCACCAACCGCACAGTAACCCTTGGAGTGATGAAAGCACCTCAGCTGCATATCATTGGGCCAACAGGCAAAAACTGCACCGCTGAAAACTTCAAATTTCTGGCACGCACCTGATTTTCTGGTACCCGGGGCTCGCCTTTCCAGCAACACGACACGATTGCACTCATCGCGCGGCTTGTCAGCGGAGCATACACAACATTTGCAATTTCACAGCTGAAGGTTGCACCGCTGTGAGCGGAGGAGTTTCCAGCCTGCATGAAGCGACGAGCAAATATCGAAAACCCAATCACAACAAAATGACAGGCACTGCCAGAAGTTTGAAGTCAAGCTGCAGCTGGCGGAAATCCTTGTCTCTGTCATGCCTTGAATCTGCTCAGATGATTGCAGCAGGCAATCCCATCAATCTAAGAGGGTTTCACAAAGATTGCTCAACTGTATGCGCACACAGCTCCCGACTTAAAGCCTTCAAAGATTTCTCGCCTGACAGCAGCTACTGCGCTCCGTTCTGGCAGCATGGACACATGGCCTAAGAGCAGGTGTGCCCTGCGACAACTCAGTGTGCTGACCAGGTCTGTCTGTACACAGGTTCCAGGCTGCTCACCTTTGCCTGGTGTCGAGCACTTGAAGCTGCGAGGCAAACAGAACGGGCCCTCACCTTGAACGCGGATGCGATGGCGCTGAGCACCTGAGCACAGCTCCAGATGCCCGGCTGCACCCTAGCTGCACTAGCTGGGGTCTGCACGCTTTGATCGTAGGCGTTCAGCTCCCACAGGCACTGAAGTGCATCCTCTGCATAGCATAGCACGGGCCATGATCTTTTTCAACCATCTTGAGCGTGAGCACAGGACTAAACCCCGCGATACCAGGGTCGGTGCATGCACTTGCACTGCGGAGAGCTGATCCCGCTGCAGTAGTCTTCGGAGGACCTGGAAGGCGTGCTATTTCCACACTTGCATTCCATGTAGCTGCCACAGCCACATGCATCTCTGGGAGCCCTACGTCATTGAGATCCTGCAGGATTCAAACGTGCTGTGCACAGTTGTGTCAGTCAAGCTGGTGTGTTACCATAGCTTGGTTGCCCAGACCCTCAAGATGTCGCCATCGAAGAACTTGGTTCTTCCCATTGCCTAGGCCGGTGCCATCGGAACTTCACACTCCTTGCCTGCAAAACATTCTTGATCTGGCACCCTGCAGGCAGCTGCAACATTCTCAGGTGACATCCTGCCAAGGTCGCAGATGCAAACAGCAGCTCTCCCTCTGGCATGATTAAGAAACTGTGCTTCAGAAAGCGTCAGGCCATCATGCCTACTGGGCATGGATACATGAAAGAATCAGTGTCTCCTTCGCAGCTTTTTCTGCAAAGCTGGCGCCAGAATCATCATTTTCCCAAAGCTCTGCACCTGCTTGAGCCATGCGGTCAGGATAGCCAAGAGCTGCACGTCTGGCATTGAAAAGCCTGCCTCGTCAAGAGTTTCAGCACTAACATCGGCATTTGCGTCCTGGGCAGTATGTGCTTTGCTGTCTTACAGCTGCGATGACTGAGAACATTCCGAACCACTGTGTACCTCACATCATCCGCAGACTCTTTCTCCTTCTCCTTTTCCCGATCCCTTTCCCTTTCACGTTCCTTCTGCCGTTCTCCTCAAAGCAAAAGAGAAATGACTGGAAGGGCATTTTTTGAAATAAAGCTCCCAGGAATGCCAGAATCTCATTGCATGCCAGGCTCGGCGACGAGACCTAGATCTGGATCTAGAGCGCGGTCGTGACCTCGAGTGTGATCGAGACCTTTCTCGCTTCTTTTCCTCTGCCTTTGCAGCACCTTGTACCAGCGGACAAACCGCTGCGACAGTCCTTTTTGGCAATCCCTGACCCTGCTCACCTACTGAATCACTGATTGCAGGCTGGAGGGATCCAAGAGGAAGACAATCCGCACCCCTGGCGAACCCTCAGGCCTTTGCCGCCTTCATCCTCCTCTTCGCCTTCCTCCTCGGAATCCTTACACAGGCGACCAACGTCAGAAAGTCTGTCTGTGCTACGAAACGAAATGAAGGTCAAATGCTCCGCACACGCGCTTTCAAGCAGGCAGAGGATCGTCAAATGGTGTGGTTGCGTTGCACTCCGGACAAAAGCTCGCCCCGTGAACTGTAAGCAGCAGATCTTTTGCTTGGAAGCTTGCTTGTTTAATGGCGCGCGACAGAATGCCCAGCAAAATGGCATCAAGCATTCAGCCATTCAATGCTGACACAATTCGCGAGAACACCCGCTACAGAACCAGGTGTGCTCAAATCAAAGTGCCTGGGCCCTGCACGGTTGGGGGAGATTGTTTGGGTTCACCCGAAACCCCAAGCTCAACCCCAAAGCCTCAACCCCGACCGCCAAACAGCTTCAGACCCTCGACAACCCCAAACCCTGAACTCCTAAATCCTAAACTTCCTAAACCACGCGAGGCTGCACATGACCTTGGGGCAGCTGGAATCTGCTGTGCCAAACCCATCGACGCAACCGACATCTGGACGTTAATGCAAGAGGAACATCGTCCCTGACCTATTTAGGACAGACAGTCCACAAACGACATGACTGCTGAAAACATGACAGCCCATGGCTTGCCAAAATCATGGCTGCCAACAAATCAAGATGTTGACTCTCCATGTGGTCAAGTTGCATGGATTTGCGTAGTCTGAGTTACTCTGAAAAACACATTTGAGAAGGTAACGTCAGCTTACCTGCCTGCCTCCAGACATCTCTGTTGCCGATGTGGGCTCTCTTGGGTTCAGGGTATCTGGTTGTTTTGAGTTTATGGTTGGGGGTTGCTGAAAGTTCCGGGTCTTTGTTCACTAGGATTTAGTGTTTGGGCTTGTCACATGGTGCCTCTGGTTTTTAATCAGGACGCAGGTTTCGGGTTGTTGAGGGCTTGGGCAGTTTAGGGTTCCCGTTTAGTTCGCAAAGAGTGTTGGGGGTTGTTTGGGGTGTGGGGAAACCTTTTAGGGGTACGACCTCGGGGGTACAACGCAGCCAGCCAGATCTTCGTAACTGCAAGCTTGGTGGCATTGCCTTCATGCCACCTGTTCAACTTCAATTTTCTCTCAAGAAGCTTTGGAAGCACATGGCTGTCGTACAAACCCAGGATCTCTTAACCTGACCTGAGCCGCACTCGGTTTTGTTCTCTTGGCCGACCAGCACGAGGATCCGATTCGCAACAACGATTCGCGCCTTTGGAAATCCGACATCTGCAGCTTCCTCTCGGTATGCTGGGTTTCCATAGATCTTCAACGTTGAAGGATCTCGCAAGATTTCTTTTGGCTGCTTGTGATGACAGCTTCCTGCATCTGTCAAACAAAACAGCATTGGGCCGCTGCCCCCCTGCTTCCCCAGACTTCGATGCCTGTGCTGTCGAAGATAATGACGCTCGCGTCAGCAGAGCAACGGTCTGCATCTGTGCTGGCCAAGAAGATAAATTCCTTGTTACCAGAGCGCATCGTGTGCCGAGCATCCATGTTGGCCGAGATAGTGACGTGTCTGTGTGTGTGACTTGCACAGATGGTCTCCCAAACATCCATGCTGACCAGGATAGTAAAGTTCGTGTCACCAGAGCACGTGGTCTCATGAGCATCCCTGCTGGGTGTAATTAATATCATCCCTGTGACCAGAGCATGTGGTATCTGAGTCCAGGTTTGGGGGTGGAGTGTAGGGTTTGAAGTGAGGTCTTGGGCTTAAGGCTTGTCATGTTTTAAGGATTTCTGGGTGAGGTTTTGGGCTTAGAGTTTCGGAGTAGGGTTTAAGGTTTTAAAGTTGTCTATAACCCCACGCATTCTACGTCCGCGGTGTGCGCGTGCTGAATTTCGAGCTACCAACCTCAAAGAGATGCACATTCCTGTACCTCATGTGCTCTTGCTGCCACCAAAAGGACCTCCTGCCGGATCCCGTTTTTGCGAGGCTTCGCCTCCGCCTCACTGGGTTTGGGGCTCTACGGCCATGGACTCAAGGTGCTAGCTTTGCGCCATGGTTATGGAGTTCTAGACTAGGTTGAAGGTATTCTGCCACCAGCATGGTTGAAGCATTGCCAGCCAAGATTCTGCACGTCTAGTTTTTGAAGGTCAACCCAGGCATGCAACAGAAAGGGTAATTTACAAGGATCAGCCCAACAATGGCTGTATACAACTACATTTGTAGGCAGAAAGTTCTAGATGTCCCTCATGCACGTTGGCAACTATAGTGAGCTTGGATTTGGGATGGCTTGAGATTAGGCTTCAGGGTTTGGAGGTCTTTTGCCGCTGGCATTGCCATACAGTTTCGCAAGATCCCACCCCAGGTTTACTAGCATCTCAGCTGAAGGCGTCCTGCTTAACACTTGGCGGCGTTCCATACACGCTTGGTCCTGCGTGGATCATAACGGGCATCAAAGTCATCATAGGATAGCACGGCATGCTGCCAACGCTATGCCCAAGTCCAAAATTACGCGCCAAACTAGGCATTTTACAGTTTTTCTCGCTCCGAGGACATGAACTGTTCCTCCCCCAAAAACGCTTCAGAAATGCTGAAAGTGCTGGCAGACGCAATGTGCACAGGCCTGGGTTTTTTTAGCACAGTCAACGATGCGGGGTGGTTCAGGCCTCTGGCTTGGGCTTTTTGGGGGGATTGAGATTTTGGTCTCAGGCGGGTGAGCAGGCCGTGAACCAAAAGGGATAAGTGGAGTTGATAAAATGGGGCCTGGCTGATAGAACTAACACTGGAATTGGATTCATTTTGGTTGATAGAACTAACACTGGAATTGGATCCATGTTGCGCCAGTTTGCAAACTCGTGACGGATCTCCGAAGGGAGTTGAGAGTTTGGATCTAGTTCGCGCATATTTCAAAGATTCAAAAGAGGATTGGATTCCCTGGGTGCTTTTTGAATGATCTAAGAGTGGAATTTTACTTGCTTTTTTGGTCCGCTCCATGCTTGATTTTGCCAGACGCGTTTTGACGTTGGGTTCGCTGCTCTCCACGGAAGCGTTTGAACCAAGGCTGGCCTGTCAGCTGAATCTGCTAAAAGCCGTCATACAACTGCCATGGTGGTACCAGGCTACATGCAATTCCTATGCCACACAGTCTCGAAAGATGAACATCTTGAAATGAGACTCTCATCTATGATTGCTTGCGCACTTTTTGGCAAATTGGGGCGCGGTCCATCCATGCGAATTCCTTTTCCTTCTTCCTGTTGCAATCACAGGATCAGACTCAGAATCCAAGCAACTCTTTTGCAGCAGCTGGTCCTTTTCGTCTCCTTTTTTCTGTCATCGGCATCTGCCCAAAGCAGACTTCAGAAAGTTGAAAGAAAGAGAAAGCCTGGATGGATCTGCACGGCCTGTTGGTTCGCTTGCTTCAGGTCTTCTCTCCTGACCTCAAAACATAACTCACCGATAGAGTTCTACTTCATGTCAACTTCATGTGACGTCATGTGATAGCAAGATATGCTGTCTTTTTCAGCGCCACTGGGTGTCTCAAGGCATCCCTGGCAGGTTCGCATGGTTTGGTCCTGTAATGATGGCCCAGGCTAGACTTGGGCTGCGGAAAGTTGGTCAACACGCTTCCTGCCTAGAAGCATGGGGCTTCAGCGCTGTCAGAGTGAAACGTGTCTTGCTCAGGGAGCCAGAGCAAACTGTCGCTGTCTCTTCTTGATCAGGGGTCCCGTGATTTGATGTGATCTGGCTCTAAGCGGCTGCAGAAACAGTCGGGTAAGTGCGGTGAGGTCTCGCACACCCAGGCAGCAGAAGCGGTATGATGCCTGTAGCTGCTAAAAGATCAATCTGAGCAACTCCCTCTAGTTCCATCTGCCACTTCTGCACCTTTGGTTATTTAACAGATCCTGTCTCAGCTTGCGATGGAGTCGCGCGTGTCAAGAAGCGCTCAGACCAAAAAATCACCTCAAAACCAGAAACATGCTGGGCAAGACCTTCCGGGCTCCTTTGCCTTCCCTGATCTACGCGTGTAATGCAATGCCTTTAGCTTACGCCTTGGCAGCCTGACCACTATAGCATGCCAAATGCAGGGGTGGTTTCCTCTCGGCCTTGGAAATGAACGTCTGCGCAGAGTCCAAGTCTTCAGGTCTACATCGTAGGAAGGCAAGCGTGTTCAACATTGAGGCCCGATTTGGATGTACCCGCTACACCATACTTGTTGCCACCGTCTAGGCTGAACTGCACAGCATCTATCCATCTGCTTCGAAGTTCTGCATGGGAAGCAAACGTGTGTATCGGCAAATTGTGCCAGGACACGCTGCTTTTGCCTTTTTCTTCCGCTTCGTCATCTCGGCCTCCGCAGGCTCCTGCAGCTCCACACGAGGCAGCACAGACTCGTGCACCGCACCTGTTCCGGCACCTCAAGCAAACAAGACCTGATATCTAAACAATTCTAAACACCATCCAAGCTCGTTTGTGCCCTAAGGACCTTGGAAACACAGGCGCTATGACAGGCAGGTCACCTGTGCATTTTAACATTTGCCTCAGCCTCAAGCCAAGAGGCGCCTGGAACAGATTGACCAGAGCTAGTAATTTTCCCCTCTTCCACCCTTTCCCCCCCTGAAAAAAATGACGCCCTCCCCCCCCCCCAACGAGGAGATTAGGAGTTTTCTGCAAGCAGAAAGTAACCAGAACGTACAGGCTAAAACCGGAACGATGACTTCTCAGGTCAGAAGGCAGAGTTTACAAGTGGCTTTCATATGATAGCGCAAACTTTTGCAGCCAACAAAAAAATGTCGTTGTAGCAAATAAGAGTTGCACCCCTTCCTCCCGCTCCGTCTACTCTAGTCACCGGTTTGCAGCCCCAGCACCATGCTCACCGGAGCCTCCCTGCGAGTGGATTCGAAGGCTTTCCAGTTACATCTGCAAAGCGCAAAGTGCAGAGTGTTTGAAAAACTCCTCCGCTTCCTCTTCCGCTTCTGCAACTCGCTTCCTGTGCCCCCGTTAAAGGCCCGTGCCACTGGGACATACTGGCATGCTCACATGCTCGATGGGCGAACAGAATCTGAATGAAAGTCAGCATTGCATCTGGAGCTCTTCTTCTTTTTTGGAGCTGGAGTCTCCTCTGCCTGACTCTGTTCACATGCCAGAGTAGTCCATACCAAGCTGGCATACTGCATCTGCATTGTGCGAACCTCTTCTTCAGCCTCAACCTGTCCCCGCTTCCTTGGACATGGCACTGTGGATGTGACTGCCCCAATCGAAAAAATGTGGCCACATGCCAGCTGATAGTTTTGGTATGTTGTGCTGGCCGAACACAAGCAAGCAAGTGCAGCAGGAAGGCTTCTTTGGCTTCTTCACTGCCCCTTCTTCAACCTCTTCACCAGCAGCTGCGGCCTCTGCTGCAGCTTTTGCCTGTCAATTGCTTCACAAGGCAGGGAGGCTGCTTGAGGCCCAAGCTGCTAAAAGAAGACATGTTATTCCGGGCACCTTCTTGGCTTTCTTCTTGCGCAGCTTCGTAACCTTGTCCGAAGCAACACCAGCCCTAACGAAGCTAAGTACACCACATATGCCACCGGCCTCCTTAATTGCTTCTTGCATAACTTCCAAATTCTTTCGGGGTGTTGTGCCTTCCGACAGGAACGCTAGCCGCTCCTCCACCTGCAGGAGCGGTGCTTCAGGGATTCCAAGTCATGCCGCCGCAGGGCAGCAAACCAGCCTGGTCCTTGAGCTTCTCGCCAAAAACTGTGGTCGCTTCGTCAGAAAAGCAATCAATGCGTGATGCTAGGGAGCACTTGTTGGCTAAGTACCTCGGCACGTGAGTGACAAGTCTGGAAAGTACCACCAAGCAACAATACAAAAGACGGACAGCAAAAAAGACAGCCTGGATATTCTGCCCTTGTTCTTCTGCTGGGCACGGCCGATGAAAGTAGAGTGGAAAATCAATCCTGATTTGCAGCACAGGCTTGGGTTGACCCACTGCCATGCCCGACGCAAGGCTTTAGCTCATTACCTACAGCTGAACAGGCTTGTTCAAAGTGCTGCAAAGCCGCCATACTTTGGAGTATTGCCCTGCAGAGGAATTGCACTCAAACTCCACCACGCGCAACGCACCGCATAGGACGCATAGGAAGTCCAGCCTTGGTCTTGATGGCGCGGAAGAGCGCCTTCTCAGCGCCCAAGATCTGAACTGTCGAAGCAGGATACTTTGCCAGGTTCGTGAGGCTTCCTGCCAGCTTTTCTCAGCTTTGCACGGGCATCCAGACAAGTAATCCGACTGCGGCGCCTGCATGGGAGATGAGCCTGGCTCCAATGATCTCACCGATCAATGCGGCCAGATTGGGGGCCACAAGATCCATCTTTGCCTCCAACCATGGTTCACATGATGCTGGGCCACGCGCATTTTATCTGGGCTTAGGAGCATGGTACACAAAAATATGATGCGTCATGGCGGCTTTAACCACAGCCTCAACAACAACTGATAGGTTCGTTTGACTGCATCGTGCCTTCAGGTAGTCATGCAAGGTTTTGCGCCTTATGCTCTTCGGGAAATTACATCAACAGCGGTAGCCACGCGCAACTACACACACGTTTCTGCGACCCGGGGACATATCTGCAAGCTTGATCACCTCGCTGGCAAAGTGATCTATGTTCTTCATGTCCATCTCGACTATGTCCTGCGCCGTGACGTGGTTTCAGCGGCAAAGGCTGCATACGAGCGCAAAGTAGACACATGGCACTCTCCTGGCCCATGGACATCTTTAATGCCTTCCTGGTCAGAGAGCAACGGCACCATTCCGAAATCAGAACACCACAGGCGCACAAATCAGAAAAAAAAATAAAGCATGGCCAAGTGTCAGGATTTCATCTGAGACCTCCTCTGACCCACAAGCCTCCGTCAGAGCCTCTCTGTCACCTCAAAGGTTGAGACATGATGGCTAAATTTAGGGCATGGAAGCAATCTCACAAAGGCGAGCTTGGCTGATACTTCAACAGGCTCGCAAATCTGGCAACAAATCTCCAAGCCTTCAAAGCTGTCCCTGACCTCAAAGCATGCAGAGCTCGGCACGTCCAAAACAAGCCATGCCATGGCTGAATGACACACAAAGCGTGAGTGCTCCTACCGTCTGAGGGGAGCACTCTTACAACTCGAGATACTTTGGCATACGCGATGTTGTCAGTCACGATTTTAGTGAGCTCCGGGAAGTGCCAGGCGTACCATTCCTGGGATTGAAGCTTCAAGCACATGGAGAGAGCAGCGAGCGGAGACCAACCGTTCCCTTGACTTGAAGCCAGCTGCCAATCATTTCAGGTTCTTGTACTCTTTTTGTTCTGTCCACAAGTACTCAGGAGCAGAAGCTCTCTGTAGACTTGGCCTCGTTCAATGGTTGCCTGCCCATCCGCATGCTCAGCGCGTAATGAAAACAACAAGCATTCTTGTGGTCCCTCTGCTTCAACTCCAAGAAACAGAAGCAACAACCGACAGTGCACAGGCATGCACAGGCTGTACTCTGACTGCTTTGTCTCCTTTACTCAGGTAAGCTTTCATGGCCTTTCTTGGGATCAAAAGCTAGAAGGCTTAATGTTGTCGGCCTGTTCAGTGGTCGCTTCTGGAGAAGTTACCTGATTGACCGTTTTGTTCTCTGGAAGCCTGTTCCAGAAGGAACCATAAGATGTCACACTATATGTGCAGAGATTGCAGGCAAGCTTCCCGAACTCGCATTGCAAAGGTGTTGATGTTCCTTCGGGCAAGCGATTCGAAGCGATCAGACCAACTCAGCTTCTGAGATGCTTTCTTGTCCACAGAGAAGTTCAAGCTCAGGCATCAGCTTGTCCAGATTGTCTAGCAATGCAATGGTGTTCATGATGGGTTTATCCTGTCGCAAGCTGCAAAAGCCAGCGTCACGGCGCTTTGCCATGTGCACTTGCTGCTGGTGGGCCTGTCTGTTTGGGTCCAGCTGCATACGCGCTCGGCTGAAAGCATGGCCCAGCCCAAGGCGAGCTTTGTCCAAGTCGTTTTCATTGAGATCCTGGTCACCACTTTAGGTTGCCCGTGGTGCATGCGGTGACTGTGAAACAGCGAGGCCTTGACTAAGCGGTTGAAATGCAGACGGCAGCCTCGCAGCAACTCCTGCAAGGAAATCATGATGTATCAACAAATTGCAGCAAAACCCCAGCTGATGCCGACCTTCACAGACTGGCCGTGAGCAATTGGGAATTGCTCCGCCAAAGCCTCTGCAAAAGATCCGGGGCAATTCATAGGATTTCAATACCCAAATCCCTGTCGGGCGGGCCTTTCCGAGCTCCGGGTCATACACCCCCAACCTGGCTGCGACACTTCTTGGGTCCCGTCACATGGCTTCAGAGTGTTGAGCTTCCCAACTTGCCAAAGCACTGATATGATTTCTTCTTCTTCGGCAGGTTCATCTCCAAGAAGTTCACCTTACTCGCTAGCCACTCTCAAGAGATGTTGTTGTTGCATGAGCACACAAGACTGCACAATTTGACCCCAGCAGTTTCAATATGCATGCCAGTCACAAGCTCCTCCGTCGCAATGCCAGCAGCTATTGAGTTCGCTTGGTTCAACGCATCTTCTGCATCGCGGAACCTCATCAGCAAACCGTGAACCCAGACAGTGAGCTCTTAGTCTTTTGGCCTTGAAACGTGTGCGTCAATAATTCAACATGCGGCTCTTCTCGAACTTTGCGTACCTGACTACTCCCTTTCGGTGTATCCAAGTCTAGGGACAAATGGTTGCTTGAGAGATAATACGAGGAACGCGCAGGCTCGACTTCATTCAAAACCACACCTATGAAGTAAGGGCCGATCAGACAACTTCGGTTCCGGGTCTAGACGTCTTAGGGTCATCCTTCCAGATCAGGGCCTGGCAACAAAGGATGCCATAGGCTAGCGCAGTTCTCTGTTGGGACGACATGATTCAGCTGGGAAGACGACAACAGCATCGACAAAGAGCGTGCACACTTGACAAACAAAGCTTGGACACGCCCATCAGGCACTTACGTTCGGGCAAGATTCTCGCGACCAAAATGATACCCATGCCAAAAAGACGGTCGAAGAGCTTTCGATTCAACAGAGCAAGGCCCAAGCCAACCACAGTCCGGCAGTGGAGCAGGCGTGGGGTCCGTGTCCCGTTGCAGGCGGTCAAGGTCCCAAAACCATCCGCGATCCCAAACCCAAACCCTGTCCTACAACAAAACCTCAACAATCCCAACAGTACACTTAAGGGAAATTTCAGATGCAGAGTTACCAGGCGGGTGCCCCTTACGTAAAGCTTATATAAGGTCTACATGGGGAGCCCAGGGTATGTAAGGCTTATCTAGGGGAAACTACCCACCGAAAATTTTCCTAGATACACCCTCAACAACCCAAACCCTAAGCCCTCAACAACCTCAAGCCCGGAACCTCACACAACCAAGACCTCAAAGCCGAAACAACCCCAAAGCCTCAATCCTGAACAACCCCAAAGTCAAAACAACCTGAAAGCCTGAACAGCCCCAAACCCCGCCAAGCCTCCAGCAAAACCTAGACCACCCTGAACCATAAAACAGATAGGAGCCACGAACCCGAATGCAGACACGTGACACGTACATGCGAGGATAATGACACCCCACGGGCCAAACCACTTAGGAGACGTAGGCCGGGGTCATCCCTTTCTCCTCTTTCTCCTCCTCTCTCTTTTCACCTCTCTCTTCTCTCTCCTCTCCTCTCTCCTCTCTTCTCTCTCTTTTCTCTCCTCTCTCCTCTCTCCTCTCTCCTCTCTCCTCCTCTCTTCTCCACTCTCCTCCACTCTCCTCCCTCTCCTCCTCTCCTCTCCTCTCTC